>CM053787.1:282576388-282881388 GCA_028749045.1 Cupressus sempervirens
TATTTTTTAGCATCATCATTTTAGATCATTCTTTGTAATCCATCATCAAGATGAGAGAGTGCAAGATGCATGCAAAATGTCAAATCATAGGCAAGGCATGCAAACTATTTTATAGAATGCCCCAAAAAAAATTTCAACTAAGCATTGGTTGAAATTTTGACCAATGCCTAGAAGTTTTTGACCAAGCATTGGTCAAAATTTTGACCAATGCCTAAAATTATTCTACCAAGCATTGGTCAAAATTTTGACCAATGCCTAACAGTTTTCAACCAAGCATTGGTCAAAATTTCAACCAATGTCCAGTAGTTTTCCACCAAGCATTGGTCAAAATTTCAACCAATGCTTGGAAGAAATTGCACCAGGGATCTAGAAAGTTTTCGACCAACAAATTGGTCAAAATTTTGACCAACTAGTAAATTGGTTGGTCCAAAATTTGACCAACTTGGGTCAAAATTTTGACCTGATATTGGTAAAAAAAAAAGGTCAAATGTACTAGTGACACCAGGATTGAAAAAGGAGAGTGATCCAAGACAACAAAAGAAAGAAGTAACAAAGGTAAGAATACTAAACCTACTTGTCATTTTTGTGGTAAAAAGGGACATAACTCTAATGTGTGTAGGAGCAAGAACACCCATTAGCATGACAAACCTAAGAATATGGGTCACTGTCACAAGTGCAACAAGCAAGGACATCAAGCACATGACTGCAGGACTAGGACTATCAGGACATCAAGATTTGAAGGTAACTACTACAATTGCAAGAAGTATGGACATAGAGATTTTGGGTGCAGATCAACACCTATGTGGACACCTAATCAGCTAGCAAGGGGAAATAATTGTGGACATCACTACAATTGGGACTACAACACCAGGTATAGCTTCCACTACTGTCAAGAATTTGGACACATTCCTAAAAATTGCATAAGAACATATTTTAGTGGAAATTATAGTAGATGGCTTAGCCAAACTACATGCTTCAGTTGTTTGAAGGCTGATCATATCAGTAGGAATTTCCGAACAAGGTCAAAGGCACCTAACTCAGAGTTCAACAAAGGAAAAGGAACAATGGATGTTGAACACATTAGAGGAGAAAAGAATAAGACATGGAAGAACAAAGATGGAAGTCGTACACCAAATGAGGGGATCACTTCACCCAAAAGGTCAAGTGGTCACACTTCATCCAACTAAGAAAAAGAAGGTATGTGGGACTAATATACAAAGCTTTATCATACATTAGTTCCAAGACAAGTAAGTGATGAAAGGAAACGATTAGCATGAATAGAGATGTAAAGTTAAAATTTCAAGATTTCATAAGAATTTTCAAGTTGCCTTTAGATGTCGAGTAAAATCCCAATACATGCCGAGTTGATTGCCTAAATCGATAGAAGCTGAATGATTAGTTGCAGCCAAGTGAAGAGAAATTTTAGTTGAAACCAAGTGAGGGATAGTTTAGTGAATTTTGAGTATCTGAAAGACAATGGAAGTTGAGTAATGCAAAGATTCTTAAGAAGCCAAGAGGATAGTTGTAAATGCACTAAGCATTAAATGCTATGAAATAAGGGTATATGATTACATTTTGAATCATTTTTCTTCATTGCAAAAAAAGAGATAAGATGAGGAAGAGTGCAAAATGATTTTAAAGTAGAGAATCTAGCATTGAGCCAATTTGAATAGAGATTCAAATTAGTTTCATCAATTTCAAGGTATTTACACAAGTGCTGAGCTACACAGTTTCATATTTTCTTTGTGTTTAAACCCTAGATCACGCAAATGGCCTCCAATTCTAGAAAACCATAGGAGAAAGAGCCACTTTAGGTACAACTTGTATCAAACAAAGTTAAATAGCCTGACTGCCAGTCAATCCCTGAAGTGGCATACAAAAATTACCCAACCAGAGCCCTATCTATTATTCCTCCTAAGGTAGTTATGGTTCAGGATGTTAGGAGGTGTTACAACTATACGATTATTGCTATTAGGGACATGAAAATGAAGGAAGCATATGATAGGTTGTGTGAAAATAGAGTTTTAAAGGAAGAGTACCAGATCATTAAAAGGAAGGGTTTGACTCATGCCCTATAATTCCCCACCATCTTTAAAATGGAATGGATAAGAATTGTGCTCAGCAGGATTCACAATCAAATTTTATGGTTAGAGGATGGCCCAATAAAGATATCAAAGAGGATCATTCATAGGGTAACAAGGTATCCAACCCTAGATTGGCCAAAGACCCTGAGAAGTGACTCTAAGGAAGCAATTGAGAAGAACATAGGAGCAAAATGGAACAAGAGAGGAATGACTATAGATACCATTCAAGATCCTCTTGTTGACTTTGGTGTTAGGGTTATTTCTCACAAGTTTTATCAATCTAACAGAATTAATAGTGTACCTTGCATTGTAGTGGATGTTGGTTATAAATTAGTTAAGAAGGATCATACTTATGATCTTGTAGAATTGCAATTGCAACAAATCAATAAGAACTTAGCAAAAATAAAGAGAACTAAGGGAGCACAATGCAAATTTGGTACAATTTTGATTTGTATATTTTTCTATGTGCATAATGAATTTCCAACCTTTGGTAAAGTTAGCTAGAAAGCCAATAGGTCCATAGTAGCTCAAGTAAATGAATATATTGAACAAATGGGAGCTAATTTTGAAACTCTTATGACAAATTATTTTTTAGGATTTCAAGAAATCCATGAAACAAAAATTGAGGATACCTGTTTCATTGGTTGAGCAACATGTAAATGATGTATGTTTTCTTGTAGATATTGATTATACCTATATTCAAGTAGCCATACCAAGGGTTAGATGGCTAAGACCTCTTGGATAAGAGATTAATATAGACAAGGCATCTGCAACAATGAAAATATTATTAGCAAAAGAAGTGGATAAGAGTGCACCACATTTTGGGACTTTTAATGTGGTAAGATCAAAAGTAGATATGGAGTTGAAAACTGCTTCCACATTGAAGACAAAGGATAAATTGATGAAAAAGTTAAAGGCTAAATTTGGAGATGGGGCAGCTAAGGTAGAAGAAGAAGAAGATGAATAAGCTGATGATGATGAAGAAGAACAAGGAAAAGAACCATTAGCACTAACCCAAGGCATGGGTGAGGATGCAAAGGAAGAAGAAGGTGCCAAGCAAGAAGCACCTAAGGCTAAACCCAAGAAAAGAAAGGCACAAAAATAGCCTGTTGCATAGCCCAAAGGGAAAAAGAAAGTAGCTAAGTTGAGCCCAATCAAGCCTACTATGAAGGTAGACACTAGGGAAAAAACAAAAGTGGCAAAGGAATAGGGGAAGTAGAAAGCTACACAACAAGGAGGGCTAGTAGAAAAGAAAAGAAGAAAAGATGTGGCACCCCCAAAGTTAGATGAAGAAAGGATAGAATCTAACAATGATCAATTCAGAGTGGTAAGTCATACCACCAAATCTAAACTTGAAAATTTTTGTGATAACATTAGGGATAATGCAAATTTAATTGGGTTAAAGACCATTAATTTTAATAAATTTTCAAAGGAGGAGCATAACATAGTGGAAGAATCTATCTACACTATGATGGCCAACTTCAAGACTACTCCACTTGAACTGGATAATTCAATGCCTAAAGAGCTAAGATCCATTGTTGAAAATAAATGACATTATTTCTTAAATATGGAGAAGGAAATAAGGGAGTCAACATTGGCTCATGTAATGTCTGACCTTACAAAAGGTCAAATAAGCAGGGCTAGTAAGAAACATGGGAGAAAATTTGCACCCAAATATAGAGCCTTTGGGTAAAAGCATAGATCTGTGTCACCATTTGTGATACAAAAACCTATTTTGGTCAAATCTCATTTCTCTATCAAAACTCATTTTTTTACAAAAACTAAAAATACCCTTTTATAGATCTTAGATTCAATATCATCATTATATAAATTTTTGAGTGTTTTGATTAGTTATAATATGTTATAATTTCAAAATATTATAAGTCAATATTTCAACATTTCAGAAGATGCTCTCTCAAAAAATGAAAAAAAATAGTAAATCATATCAAAAAAAAAAAAAAATTATATTTATCACTAGAGGAGAGAATCCTCTTCACGAATGTGTAATTTTTTTTCAAGAAGGTATAGATTTGATAGGGAAGTTTTAACAGGAGGAAAAAACTGTTGGATTTTGACAAGGTCGAACTTGAGTACTTATAACAAAGAAAATATACATAAAAAATAATTATTTCTTTTTTTGTTCACTAGCTATACATGTCATCTATAAACTATTTTCAAATCAGAACAAAAAAAGATGATTTGCACATACTTGTTTGACGGGAACTACATCCTATATTTTTTATAGTTAAAAAAGGGACTTCAAAATAAAATAAAATGAATAAATTCTTAGTCAAAAAAATTATAAAAATTATAGGCATAAAACTTATACAATTCTACACATTTCATCAGTTTAGATCATCTTCATATTTTAAACACAAATACCATATTTTTTGTCATTAATGTTGAACTATCACATTCTGATATCATGTTTCTTTATAAAAGGTGACACAGGTTTGTGCTTTTACCCTTTTAGCATTCTATAGAACAAAATTGAGGATGTTGTAAAGAAGTCCTCACAAATGTGGAAATTGATTTATGGGCTAACTACTATGGTAGAAGGACAAGAAGATCCCTTTGAGGGAAGAAATGATGATGAGGAAGGAGAGGAAAATGAGGAGGAGGAAGAGGGTGAGAAAGAGAAAGAGGAAGTAATAGTGTAGAAAGAGACATAGAAAGGTGATGAGGCAATAGCTAAGGAGTAGCAACAAGAACAGAGTGTCCAAGACACACAAATGCCACCATCTAGTCTTCCACATGTACCACCTACATCTGCAAAAATTGTAATTGTAAAATATGTTCTTGATACTTCAAGTCAAAATATCAATCCATTTACTACAAAGGATCTCAGAAAGATCCTTCACCAAACAACTTTGCAATCATAGTTGTGTGAAAATCCTATTTTGGTGAGTGTAGAAGAGTTACAAAAAGCTATAGCTAAAATAACTAAGGAGAAGGTGAGCACAAAAGAACTACCTTCACAACCTCCTACCACTACAAGTGATCAACTAAAAGAGCAAGCAACACAAGACACAATTGCTAAGGTTGATTCCACAGTGACAATAACTTCAATTGCTAAGGAGTCACTAAAAGTGTAGACATGAAAAAAGGATCCTATAGCATAAAACCAAGGTGCACATCCTCAAATTATTGTAATTGATCAAGGTAGAAGAGAAGAAGATAAGGAATAGGAGAAAACCCCTAAGGAGAGAGAGAATGAAGCAATACAAACTCTAGTAAATTTTCCTACCTTAGGGACTCCTACTAAGCAGCCAAGCACTAATGCAATACCACTACAAATTTTAGAACCAGGCTCAAGCTCCACCAAGGTAGCAAGGGTACTTCACTATGGAGACCTTGCACTTGATGAAGAAATAGTCATACCAAGTTATGACTACAAAACAATGAACTTAGCATAGATCAATAAAGTGCAAGAGGCACTGGAAAGGAAGAAGAAGTGGGACACACTTAGAAATAAGTATAGACAAAGGCAAGAATTAGTAGAAATCAAACAAATCTTCCTTGATGCATTTAGCTTACCAGTACCTGATGATACAAAGCCCATCATGGAGCAACTATCTAATATAGTGGACCAAGTACAAAATGAAGACCTTGATATCAATGTTAAATTATTGGAATGGTCTAAGAAGAAGTTTCAAATGAAGTTTAATGAGAAGATATCTAGTGAGATAGCACTATCATAGGTGGAATTGGCTAAGAATGTTGAGAAAGTGAAAATAGTACTTGAGAACATATTCTCATTGTACTCCAAACTGTGTGACTCTTCATATTTCACACAAGAGACTAGCTAGAGAATATTGAGCTTGGAGAGGAATCTTAAGATATCAAGCACACACCTACCTAAGGATCCAAGACAAAATGAGAAGAATTTTGTCACAAAACTTCACACTCAAAAGGAGTTAGTTGTATTGACAACAGAAGAGGCCAATATTAAGGCCAAATTAATATAGATCTAGTCTGCAATAACCCCACACTTGGAAGTATTGCATAAAGAAGTGACTTCTATAGAAAATATTTTGAAGAAAGATCCAAATCTTTCTACATTAGAAGGCCTAGTACATCTTGCAGTAGAGACAACCATTCAGCTCAAAGCAATGGAAATAGCATTGGACAATTGTGATGCTTCTTTGAAGATAATAATGGAGGTAAATAAAACATTTTTGGCTAAATATTCAATTCATTCTTAGGACCCTTTGACATGAGTGTCAAAAAGGGGGAGATATAATAAAGATAGGAGATAATAAGAATGGGGGAGATAATGCATTATGTAGATAAATGGGGAGATAATAAAAGAGACCCAAAGGAGAAAGACTACCCAAAGGGGGAGATATTCAAATTTTGAGTAGATACAGCCAAAAGAATACAAACTACAAGG
Source organism: Cupressus sempervirens (assembly GCA_028749045.1). NCBI lineage: Eukaryota > Viridiplantae > Streptophyta > Pinopsida > Cupressales > Cupressaceae > Cupressus > Cupressus sempervirens. The sequence goes on from CM053787.1 coordinate 282,582,866, forward strand.
AGATGTGTGAAAGGGGGAGCAAACATAGAGTAGACATAGAGCAAAAATAGAGTAGACAAAAATAGAAGCAAAGGAATGATAAGGCAAGAAATGGAAATAACATGAGACAAATTCAGCATAAGAAATTTTGGATACAGAAGTGGCACATCAGCTCAAGGGGAGTTACAAGTTTTTAAGTTATATAGTCTTCTACAAAATTTTGAACAAGTCTTTGAAATTTTGTGCATATGCCAAACAAGATGTGTATTATACTCATAGATATCAAATTCATAATGTTTAGTTAAGTGTTCATGTCAAAGAGGGAGATTGTTGGTCTCAGATTGGTTTTGACAATTGAGTGTCAACACACTTAACCAATTTGTAAGTTGATGTCAAGAAAAGTATAGATGTCGAGCCATAGTATGTGTCGAGTAAGAAATCTAATAGGGAGTGAACTTCAGCTACCAAGCAAGATTCAAGTGTCGAGTGATAAGTGATGTAGAGTTACTATAGGAGCCAAGAAAGATAGAATTCTTATATGTGCCAAGCATCAGCAATTAGTAACTGTTGAGTAACACAGAACCAACATGTGAGTTTGTGTCTTAACAAACTCAGATGTAAACCATTTTTGAGCCCACTTAAGATGAATCTCAAAGGATCTAAAAGATAAGATCAAATCTTTTCCATTTCCTATGTAATTAGCATGTAGCCAATAAGAAAAATGGAGAAGGCATGCAACCAATAAGAAAAGTGTAAATGTTTGAGTAGGAAAGAAGCATGAATACTAATAATAGATTCATACCTAACCTTAAGTCTTTAGAACCTCTAAAAGGAGGACAAAACCCCACAATTTTTATGAGTGTAAGAGAATTATATGGGAAAATGCTAGCAAATTTTAGACAGGTGTAAAGATTTAGAGAAGGAAGAGAAGAATTATGGAACTTAGTTTCTTAGAATAGAACATCAACACTTCGAGTAGAGACATATCAGATCAGGAAGGATTAGATCAGATTGAGCAGAACAAGGATCTAGAATTAGCAATTGAAGATTGTAAGCCATCAGGTCAATACATTCTAATAATCTTTAGCTATTGTATTAGGAATGAAAATCCTATGATGATAGGTTGGTCTAACAACCATGTTGTAAGCCTTTCAGCAAGGTGCTAAATCCTTTAACAGGGTAACAGTCCAAGTGAGTAACCAAGTCACTTTTAACAGGGTGTAAAGTCTTTAATAAGATAGGCCTTTCATAGGGTAGACCATTGGAAGTAGTCAAACTTTGTAACCTTAAATAGTTACACATTTCTACAGTGATAATTTGTGGGCGTCATCTTCACCCTAGTTTTACCTTCTCATTTTGGAGGGTTTCTGGGTTACCAAAATCTTGTGTTATCTATTTTCATGGATGTCTTTATTTTCATGTTAATTTGATATGGTAGATGCATATAAATGATCTTAGCTAAAAGTTTTAAAAGGTTAAAGTTAGTTACTTTTGATTCACCCCCCCCTTAGAAGTTAATCTTCCCATTTATAAATTCCAACAAAATGATGTCAATGTTAGATGGTTTCTTACGCTTCAACTAGATTCAAATAGATCTAGATGATCAATTTATGACAATGTTCACCAATCCTTGGGGAACATTTTCTTACAACAGAATTCCCTTTGGGATAATAAATGTTGGAGCTACTTTTTACAGAGCCATGAATTTTTCCTTTACATATTTAAAGGACAAAATAATTGTTATCTATTTGGATGATTTGATAGTATTCTCCAATAGAAGAGAAGATCATTTGAAGGACTTGGAGAAAGTGTTGAAGAGATGTGGGGAACATGAAATCTCCCTTAACCCCAAGAAGTTTTTTTTTTATGTTGTAGAGGGAAAGTTGTTGGGCCAAATAGTATCTCAATAATGTATTAAGATTGATCTAGAACTAGTTAGGTAAATTTCTTGAGGCACTTTGTTCCTTATTTCTTTGAAATTACAAAGTGTATAATTGACATGATGAAGGGTAGTCACATTTTAAGTGGAGTGACTCTGGAAGAAAGGCTTTTGATTAAATAAAAACTTACCTAGCCCATTCTCATGTCTTAGTTCATCCCAATTATACCAAAGAGTTTATTTTATCTTGTTATGCATCAACCCATACATTGTCTACCATACTCATACAAGAAAACAAGGAAGGCATCTAAGAACTTATTGATTTTATGAGAACCCCTCTCAAGGAACATGAATTAAAGTAATCCCAAGTGGTAAAGCATGCTTATGCTATGGCTAGAGTTCTTAAGAACTTTATATTTTATGTTCTACATTCATGTTTAGTTGTTTATGTTGGTGATTTTATAGTCAAAACTATCATAACTTAGCAAGAAATAGGATGTAACTCACGAGGAGCTTGGATAGCCAAAGCCCAAGAGTATGACATTGAGTTAAAACCCACCAAGCTGGTCTATGGAAATGGTTTGTGCAAATCAATTGCAAAAAAATTGGGAGGTAAGTAAAAAAGAAGAAATCTCAAAAATTCTAATGGTAAGCCTCCAAGATCCTTAGTTTTGAAATATTGCTTATTTCCTTACTTATGGTGAGTTTCCTAATGGATTAAGCTATAAGAAGAGAAGAGGTCTTACAACAATGTCTAGCAAGTATGTCATTTATGATGATCATTTGTATAAAAAGGAAATTGATGGCACATTCCTAAGATGTGCAAATAAGCCTCAGCAAGAGAGATTGCTTAAAGAATTCCATAATAAATCTTGTGTGTGGCACTACTCTTCTATAGTGACAATGTATAAAATTTTGAGGTAGTCTTATTACTAGCCAAGTATGTTTAGAGATGCCTATTAATGGTAGCCAAATGTGAAAAGTGCAAAATATTTGCTGGTAAACCTCATTTGGTTGCCTTTCCATTAAGGCCACTAGTAAGAGAAGGCCCCTTTCAACAATTTGGAATTTATTTTATTAGCCTAATTAGTCCCTTCTCCTCGGATGGATATTCATATATCATTACTAAAATAGACTACTTTATTAAGTGGGTGGAAGAAAATCCCATTAAGAGAACAACCTCAAAAATTGTCTATGAATTTATTACAGAAAATATCCTTGTTCGATTCATTGTCTCACTAAAGTTGGTCATGGAAAATGCTACATATTTTTCGTCAATACAAATTGTTGAATTTTGCTATGATAACAATATCCATATGAGTCATTCTTCAGAATATTTCCCTTAAACAAAATCAAGCAACCAAAATTTGGTCAACATCATGAGAAAGCTTGTCTCTAACAACCAAAAGTATTGGCACAAGAAGCTAAATGAATCTCTTTAGGTAGAAAGGGTAACACTTAATAGGGCCATTGGTATTTCCCTATTTGAGCTAGTATATGGAGTTGAGGCTAGTCTTCCCCTTGTATTGGAGCTATCTGTTTGTATGTTGTAATAGGAAATTAACAATCCTCTATTTTAGAGTGGTCTGGAAAAATGAATAATGTACCTAACCAAGTTGGAAAAGGAGCATGAAAAGTTAGCTGACCATATTAGAAAACCTCAAAAATGTGTGAAGAGCTTCTTTGACAAAAAGTGAGGCCAAGAAGGTTCATGAGAGATGATCTAGTGTTGTTGTGGGATAAGAGATGTGAACCCAAAGGTATGCATCAAAAATTTTATTCTCTTTGAAAGAGTCCCTTCAGAATTATGCAAGTAAATCAGAATAACTCTTTTACACTAGCCTATCCCAATGGTGAGGTTCTGCTATTTTCCTACAATGGTCAAGACCTAAAGTTGTACAAAGTACATAGTTGAAGAAGATAATCCTCCTTGTGGTGAGAGTTAGTCTAGTTATCTTTCCTTTATGTTGTGTGCTCTATTTTAGTCTCTTGCTTCCTTAGTTTAGTTTCCTTTCTATTTAGGGTTTAATTTTTTTGTTGTCTCTATAATTTTTAATTCTGGCTATGTGAAACTAGAGATGCTAGGTCCCTACTTAATCATTTACATGCCTAAGTCCTCGATCAAAGCAAACTATTTCCATAATTTTAGTCCATTCCTTTTTAAGCTTCTTATTTCAGCAAGGTCATACTCTAACCCTTTTAGTTACTAAAGCAACTACCTTTCCATTTCCTTGCTAGAGCAAGGCAACACCCCTAGTTACAAGCAAACTCTTTGATCCAACAACCATTAAATCAAAACTCAATGTCCTTTAAGTAAGTCTTGGTTGGTGATGTCCTATATGTTTACCAATGCTAAAATTTTGAAGTACACATTATGAAAATTCATGTTAAACTGATGTAATTAGGGTTTTCATTTTCATGTTACATCTATATCTTCCTAGAGAAACCCTAATTTTATGTTAGTATACATAATTTTCATGTCTTAACCATCTTGTTTCAAGTGAATGTGCTAAAAGTTTTTGACTTTAATCTTTTCTAAGGTGCAATCATGTGACATAGTTAATTGCCAAGTGTTCACAAAGTCTCCATAGTTTCTCACAAAGGGTTAGTGCAAACAAGCAAGACCCTACAACTGGGTTAAGAGATGGAAAGGTTAATGTTAACACTTGGCACACAACCCTAGTTAGTTGTGAGTTTGGAGGAGTTAACCACATATTCAAAGAGGAAGTCATGAAGTTATGGTTGACAGGTAAGCATAGGATTGGGGCCATTTTATAATAAAAATGTCGTGAGATAGGGTATCAAGTCGACCACTGTTCAATCAACTTAGATCAACAACTCCTAATGAATTTTGGTGTGATTTTGGAAATAGTTGACTTGTGTCCACATATTCTCTAGAAAGAGGACATGTGGCACACTTGGCATAACATCTATTATGGAATAAACATCATTTATAGTGTTACACACCAATTGATCAAAATAGATTAATTGGCCATAGTCATATTTTGGGACTAAATGTTAAAAGACAAAAAGTTTTGGAGAAAGTCTCTGGAATAATGTCACTTGTCCACATTAAAATCTATTTCAGTAAAAATATTAAAAGGATCAAAACTTACTTGAAAATTCATCCAAAGATACAACCAAGGTAGTGAGCATAAGTTTGTAAAGGATGTTATGATAAGGTTTTATGTCTCCTAAACTTATGCCAAAAAGGAAGGTGTATAAGAGCAAGTGCAACTTAAGGGTGATCAAAATTTTACATCCAAAGAGAAAGTGTAAAGGCATACATCAATGAATAGTTAAGAATAATATCATATGGTTAAATCTAAAGACTTCTAGAGTTACGCTTTCCTTCCAAGTGGCTGTGTAAGAGACTCCATGTGTCAAAATATTGTGCAATCATAAGCTACAATTGTTAGAGATGAGAAGCAACAAGATCATTCCACGCGGAAATGACATGGTGAAGCACCTAGGTGTAATATAAAAAAGTTGGTGATAGGGATTAGGTGACCAATAATAGAAGGCCACATGTCAAGAAGAGTCAACCAAGGTTTGATCAAGCTTGGAAAGGGCCTAATTTTGATTCAAATATATGAGTATTACATATTGATAGAAAAGGGAAGAGATGAATTGTTCAATTTTGCCATCAAATCATATGAAGAGTTAATATGAATTTTCCTAGTAAGGTTATTTTTCCATTAAAACCTTTTGACAGACATTTTTCTTTCCTTATCATTGAGCAATTTCAAGTGTTCTTTTCAAATAGTAGTTTCAGATTTCAAGTGAATATTTGTCATGTATAGATCAAATTTGGAATACTTCACTCATCTATATATTTTTCCTCTCTCTCATTGTAAGGGGTTGGATCCAGTCTATTGAGTAGAGTTGACAATATCCTCATTCTAGGTGTCACGAAGCTAAAGAACATAACTGATAAAATGATAGATTACATATCTAAATCTGTAACTCCGAAGAAGAACCAATTCTCTACCAAATTCTTTATATTCTCCCGAAAAGATGTAACAAGTGTACCCCATCTTCCTCTCTCTTTTTATGATGTTGTAGCCATATTTGGCATTCTCCTCATAGGTTAAGGCTTTTTATTGAATGACCGATCATAATCCTCTTTTTAGAATATGTCTATGCTCTGTATTATAATCACAAAATGTAACTAGTGAATTCTAAAGGTCCTATATATGTAACCTTTCAAGAAGTAAATAAGATTGGAAAATTATTATGTGGGAAAACCCATGTAGCTAGGACTACTATGTGAGAATTTGCATCTACACTTTAATTTTTTCATTCATGTTAGTTTAGATCTTGCATGGTCTTTGGAATGAAATGTGTTGTTAATGGAAATTGTGGGATTCAAAATAAACTAGATTTTTTTCCTTTCTTTCTAGTGGTTATATCACTTATCACCATCATTTTCCATATTTTCTTGTTTCCTTTGTTCTATGCAAGTTAGTTTCATGTGCATTTTCATGACTATATGAGAAGTTTTGGATTTGGTTAATAGCAGGTGTTGAGTAGGAAGCAAACAATTTTTGTGTAATATTAGTAACTTGGGAAATCTAGGCATTGCTTAGTTAATCACATTCTCTCTTCTCATGCAATATGCATAAGTAAATGTTATTGTATTTTTGCATCTTGCATTTAGTAGACAAAGAGAATGAATTTTAGGTATTAAAAGAGCTTAAAATTGACTCATATGCATTCATAGTTGTGGAGGTTGTGAGTCATCATCTGAAATCTGCATAGATTACTTGAAATTTTGGGCAATCTGGTCATACCTATTCTTCTCTTTGGTTAAGAGCATAACCCAAGAAATTGTTAGTCTACTAAAAGAAATATTTAGTACAAATCTTTGTACATAAGGGAGTTATACCTTTCAAAACACCTACATTGACTCATTCTTTTGGTAAGTACTTTGTCTTTCACTACATTGGGCACATTATGAGTCATGGTACAAAATCCAAGGAAGAAAAAGTGTTAACCAATATATAGTAGGGTTGTCTATAAAACTAGATGCTTATGCCTACAAAAAAATGAGCTTGAAAGACTTTTGGGGATCATTAGACAAGTGGTGACTGAATTTTTTATTTATTTACATGTTGTTATGATGTGGATGATGGTTCTGACACCTTTAGAGAAGTGTGTACTTTTATACATAGCATGTTTCTTGGCCAACCTCAAGAGAAGCATCTTTTTAGTTCCAACCCACTAGAACTATATTCTACACCATATTTGGGACATTCAATTTATTCTATGGATTAGGGCTTTTCAATTTTGTTATGACTTTAATTTTTAGAGATTTTTTTGAGAAATCAAGGAAGGGCCTACAAGTGATGCAATGAAAAGGATGATATTTTCCATGGAGATTTCTGGTGATGGTGGGGTATGCTTATGCATGGTCATCAAATAAAAGTTCTCTTATTTCATTGGTAGTTACACTAACTATATTTTAGGGGCAAGTTTCTCTTATTTGACATTATTTATATGTTTCTATGATAGTTATAGGGATTTTTAAAGAGTGATAGTGTCAAACTATTCATCATAGTGGTTAGCTAAATCAATTGCAAATGATGAGTTTAGGTGATATCAATGGATTCATCAATTAACTATTACTATTATTTTAAACAATAATTAATTTTACAAAGATTAGATTTTTTTAATGTGTGTGTGTGTGTGTGTGTGTGTGTGTGTGTGTGTGTGTGTGTGTGTGTGTGTGTGTTTGTAAAAATTTTTCATAAAAGGAAAAATCACCAGAGGATTTTAAATAATTTATGAAAAAGTTGTTTTGATAGGGTAAGTGCACCAAGTTGTGGTACTAAAAGGGGGCATAAGTGGCCACTTTTTTTTCTCTTTTCTAAAATCAACAATTTTTGAACTTTGACAAGAATTTTTGAAGATAGTTATGCTCAAAATTTTAAGATATGACAAAAACAAAAGTAGTAGTCCTTTGAATCTAGTTTCCAAACAACTTTTTTTTTTTTCAAAATAGTTTAGTTCTAGTTCCTCAAAAAAGGGGGCCACAAAAAGTGGTACTATTTTTTAAGAAAAAAAATAACATAGTGCCACCTCCCCAAAATTTTATCTTTTTTTTTTTGAAATTCTTTAATCGCTCTAGTCAAAAGTTACCTAACATTGTGTAGTTTATCCAATAATTTTTTTGAGTAATTTTATTATGTGTAATTTTTTTTATGAATCTTATAATTGGACACATCCTAAAAATGTGAAATATCTATGTGCTTTCCCCCTAGAAATGATTGAAAACTAATCTAAAATCTAAAATTCTTTTTTAAATAGTGTGTAAAATGGAGCCTAGTTTCTAAAAAACTAAGATTTTTTGAAATTCAATGAACAAGCTAAAATCTACACCCCAATTAGTAGATGTTTGTTTTGAGAGAAAAGGGAAATACACTCAAAAGAATTTATAGTTGAAAAGCTTGAAATAGTATGAATTCAAAATAAATTATATGGTTATATAGCTAACACAAAGATCTAAAATATCATGTAACCTAATTTTATCAATGCTCAACCATGAAGAAACTTGAAGGAGAGCACACAAGAAAAATCCATCATTTTTTGTATGCTTGCTACAAAACATGTCTAAGACCAGTTTAGGGATTCCAAATTTTTGGGTAGTATCCCCAAGATAAATCCAACTGTTAGGCTTAGTAGAATCCAAATCTTTAGAGAGACATAGAGAGAGTAGGGGATGGAATAGGGTGGGATAGGTAGAGAGAGAGAGAGAGAGAGAGAGAGAGAGAGAGAGAGAGAGAGAGAGAGAGAGAGAGAGACAGAGAGTAGGGGATGTGAGACGGTGAGATAGGGAGAGAGGGAGGGATACGGAGAGGGGAAGGGAGAGAGAGGGAGTGAGGGAGAGGGAGGGAGGGAGGGAGAGAGAGAGAGAGAGAGAGAGAGAGAGAGAGAGAGAGAGAGAGAGAGAGAGAGAGAGAGAGTAGGGGGTAGGAGGGAGGGTGGGGGGAGAGAGAGGGAGAGAGAGATGGAGGGGGAGGGAGAGGGAGAGAGAGAGGGAGGGGGAGGGAGAGAGAGAGAGAGAGAGAGAGAGTAGGGGGTGGGATAGGGTGAGATAGGGGGAGAGAGAGAGAGAGAGAGAGAGAGTATGGGATGGGAGAGGGTGGGATAGGGAGAGAGGGAGGGAGAGAGAGTGAGTAGGAGATGGGAGAGGGAGAGAGGGAGAGGGGGAGAGAGAGAGGGAGAGGGGGAGGGGGGGGGAGAGAGAGAGAGAGAGAGAGAGAGAGAGAGAGAGAGGGGGGGGGGGGGATGGGAGAGGGTGGGATAGGGGAGAGAGAGTATGGTATGGGAGATGGTGGGATAGGGAGAGAGGGAGAGAGAGAGAGAGTAGGATATGGGAGAGGAAGGGAGGAAGGGAGGGAGTGAGAGAGAGGAGGGGATAGGAAAAGGAGGGAGGGAGGGAGGGAGGGAGAGAGAAAGAGAGAGAGTATGGTATGTGAGAGGGAGAGGCAGAGGGGGGGAGGGGGGGGAGAGAGAGAGAGAGAGAGAGAGAGAGAGAGAGAGAGAGAGAGAGAGAGATGGGGGGGAGATGTTTTTCACATAGTATGTAAACACTATAGTGTGTGCCCACTTTATAGGGTGTATGCACTATATGGAAACACCAAAAAATGGTTACAAGGAAAGTTTGGGTCCCTACTGACCCATATTCTCTTTTTTCCCTATTGTATGTGCTCCTATTCTGACAAAAAAAATTGGTTTCATGGTATTGGAAGCTAGCAAACACCAGGTTCAATCATTGGATACACTATTTGAAGGAGTCTTGAACATTATTTTTATAAAAAAGGTTAGTGCAGTCCTTTTTTTTTTTTTTTTGACTATAGAGACAAATATTATTATAATTTGACAAGTTGCTTAATATATAGTGAATTCATTGATATTTTTATGTTTGAATGAATTATTATTTGGAAATGGTTAGAAATTTTAATGTATGAATAATTCATTATAATTTTACAAGTTGTTTAATATATATTGTATATTCATTGAAATAGTTATAATTTGTATATGTATTTGAATGATTTATTATTTACCAATTGTAAGTAATTTAGATGTTTGATTAATTTGACATATAGAAATTATCATCATGCCAAGGAAGAAACCAAAAAATTAAACAATAGAAGAGATGGAGAGAGATTTGGAAATTAAAAGAGAAAAAATATGGAGGAAAACCACATAATAAGACTCTTTGGAAGGTTCATGAGTTAGACCATGGAGCAATACTTGAGACATTAAAATGTACAGTGGATCCAGCTAGTTAATTAGATTGAATATTATTACAAAAACATGGACCTCTCTCTTTTTGTGATGCAGAGTGCACAACTAGGTAGCTTCAAATGGACTTTCCCACTCTTTCACCCAACCTAAAAATTACCAAATCTCCAACCTTCTCACTGTAGAACAAGATCTAGTATGCAAAGAACATTAACAATAACAGAAACATTCACAAACTAAAACTAAATTCACATATATGCTTAGACGAAGAAAGGAAATAAGAAATGCAAACCTCAAAAGAGAAAACACTCCATGCTTCCTTGATTTTGTAGATGTGTCCTTTGATGTGGATGTATGACCAATTGCTTGCCCAATTGCTTCAATGGTGGAGATGGGTAATGGAAAATTGGTAGCTTTGTGAGCTCTCAATTTGGCATTATAAGGGTAAGATTGATGAATTTGGTTCTCAAAATAGCATGGTAACTTTAGCTCAAAGATTGTTGTTGAATGGCTTGGGATGGGATTCAATTTATAGGCTAAGGGGTAGAGGGATGGAGGGCTTAGATGCAAGGATGGGGAGATGGTTAAGGAGGGCTAAGATGCACTCAAAGGGGAGCACATGGATTGTGCTTGTTTAGCACCAATGGGAAGGTAACACTTGTCACAAGGAGGATGAGTGTGAGAGGGTAGGGTAAGGGGTTGGTTAAAGGCATGATGAGTGGGGTTGAGTATGTAAGAGAGATGTAAGAGGAATGAGTGTGGAAGAGGGAAGAGTTTGGAAGATGGATGTAAGAGTCATGAGTGGGCTTGTAAGAGTCTTTTATGTTTTGTAAGAGCACTCATGACTTGGTGGTTGGGATTTTTGAGGGGAGACTTTGATTTGGTTTAGGAAAGTCTTAAACTTGTTTAGGGAATGTGACAACATTAGTGGGTGGATTAGGCTTGGGTTTAGGATTAGATTAGGGATGTTAGAGATGTGCAAGTGGATGGTATTAATGAGGGTGGGTGAGTTAGTGGCTAAGCTTGGTTAGTATGGGTGGATGGGGTGGATTAGACTAAAATGGAGGGTTAGGGATAAGTTAGGGGTTTTTGGATTTGAGGATTTTATTTATCAAATAGATTTATTTAATAAATGGGGATTTTTGGAATTAGATAGGAGAAAAGGATTTAATTGATAAATAATAGGTTATTTGATTTATCAATTAGGATTATAGATGATTAATTAAATTAATCAACTAGGGATGGCAAAGGATTAATTAAATAGGAATTTAATTAATGATTCCTTTAGAGATAACTAAATAGGATTACTAAAGCGGTGTAATCAAATTTAGGTGTCTACATTTTACCCCTCTTTGACATAGTGTTGAGACAACACTATTTCAAAGAAGTTCAAATGAAGATGACACGAGGAAGATGTTTTGGCAACAAGGTTGCCCCAGTTTCGGATAAGAAGAGGAGAGACTAGACCTAGATGATGCCCCCTCAAGAAGGCGGCAGGGAGAGAAATGAGGCTCGACGAATTCTTGAAAAGTACAAGAAATTGAGACAAGCAGAGACACAGATTGGCAAAGAGGAGGGGCTAAATTAGCTCAAACTCTCACTATGGGAGAATGATAAAGGAGAATCAGATGCACAAGAGTAAAGCAAGCTTAAGACTTTCCAAGATTGGGGGGGGGCGGGATGGAGGAGCGGAGCACTATAAAAGGAATCTAGGATAGGGAGATGGATGATGGGATGATAAAGCTGATGCAACAGGATTTCAAAGAGTTAGATTGGCGGAAGATGGGTTTTGGAGATCCCTAGGACTAGGATTGTGGATCTCGAAAGATGAGGCTTGGTGGATTGATTTGATTGGTGGATCCCTAAGACTAGGATTTTGGATCCCTAAAGCTAAGCGTGAGGAGTGATCCAAAGAGATACTGATGAATAAGCTAGGATAGGTGCTGGATATGGATGAGGGATAATGGAGATGAAGGGAATCCATTGAAGCTTCTTGAGTAGGGGGATACTTCAAAGAGAAGTACCACCATGTAGTTGAGCACTAGATTTGCTATAGGGCTATTGGTTAATTTACAAGGTTACCAAGAACATCAAGGCCTTTTCACCAACCGTCCAGAGGACTGATGAATTGACTCAAAAAAAAATGCAAGGATTGCCCCAGTATCACACATGAATCCCAAAGGAAGTAGCATGGAAACAACACTGGGTAACCCACAAGTAGAAAAAGAAAACAAGCAAAAGACATGATCGAGACCTTATGCTCTGATTGCTCCATTCACAGCATACCATGATAAGGAAGATCGTGGCAACCTTGAGGAGGTAACAAGGAGATTTGTTGGAAAAGATATTTCAAGACCCAAAAGGGAAGATCCCAAATCAAAAGAAAGTGAAAATCCAAAAGAGAACCATTTGCCAACGAGATGGGTAGGATGAGGTACTAACAGACCAAGATTAGATATGAGGAAAGCTATATCCTGCAAGGACCTATCGGAGAGCACCTAAGCTGATGGATCTGGATGAGTGATGCATCTGGCAAGCTAAACTAAGAAGGATAACACTTTGGTGATAGGAGATCTAGCTAAAGGATGCATTGGAATAGCTAACAAAGGGTTGTGTGATGTGTGCAAGATTCTGATCAAGGACGAATTGACCCAAAAGCTGGATAGATACAATGGTACTAGGCTAAAGAGGATGTACCAGCTGACGGACCAAGATATGTTACAAATGTACAAGTTTGTTCATGTTTTGGTTTTTTGTGAGATGGAAATGTTTGTGAAGGATGGTATGTCTATAATAGTTGATAGGTGGATAGGTAGATGGTTTGCGAAAAGCTTAAGTGAAAATGGGGTTTTGTGTGTGCACGTGATAGGATACAAGCTAGGATACAAGATTATTTACAAGCTAGAATATGGTACAAGCTTTGGAAAAGATTCGGATATACAATCTATGATACAAGGGATTTACAAGGTATAATACAAGATTTGGTACAAGATTTACAAGCTGTACAGGAGGTATTTACAGGCTTCATCAGATTTTGGATATTTGGTTGGAACACCAAGGGAACAAGCAGGTGTTTTATGGGATGGTGGGTGGATGGATGAGGGTTAGGATAGTGATAGATAATGGATTAGTCTTTAGTACACAAGGTGCCTGAATTATCAGGTTTTCTCCAAGGCGCTTGAATTGCCAAGTTTTCACCATTGGACGCTTATTTCTCTTTACTATTTTTTTTGTATTTTTCAAAAGCTGGGTATACCAAGGATCTTCAAGCATAGAACTTCTTGAGATGAATGATGTTAGTGGGATTATTCAAGAGTTCTCCTTTTGGTGTAGATAACTGATAGGCTTCGGAGCCAAAGGATGTCATGACAACATAAGGACCAAGCCATGTAGGTTCAAACTTGCCTTTCTTTTCTCGATCTGCTTGGACTTTCATGTTTTCTTTGAGGACCATGTCACCTGGCTAAAAGTGTCGTGGGAGCACCTTCTTGTTGAAATTCCTTTTGAGATGAGTTTGGTAGACTGTGATATGGTCATAGGCTTGTTGTCTCTTCTCATCTAAGAGATCTAGTTGGGTGAGCCGAGCTACTCTGTATTATTCATCTGAGATTTTCCCTCGCAAAGATATGCATAGTGAGGGAAGTTCAACTTCTATAGGTAATACCACTTTGGTACCATAGACTAGGGAGTATGGAGTTGTGCCTATGGATGTACAGAAGGAGGTTCGATAGGCCCATAGAGCCAAATTTATTTGTAGGTGCCAATCACGGCCGGAATCATTGACAACTTTCTTTAAGATTTTGAGGAGGGTTTTGTTAGTTGCCTCTGCCTGGCCATTACCTTGTGGGAAATATGGGCTAGAAAAGTGGTGATGGATATGGAGGGAAGTGCATAATTCTTCCATGTTGAGATTTTTAAAGTTACCGCCGTGGTCAGTGAAGATGGTGGATGGGATATCGAAGCGGCAAACAATGTGGTACAAGATGAACTTGGAGACCTGAACTCCTGTAGCTGAGACTAGGGGGACTGCTTCCACCCACTTAGTGAAATAGTCTATAGCTGTTATTATCCATTTATGTCCATCAAATGAGAGAGGTGTGATAGTTCCAACTAGATCAAGGCCCCAACAAGAGAAAGGCCAAGGTGGTGCAATAGGCTATAGATCTTGTGCTAGAGCGTGCACAAGATTTGTGTGTTGCTGACATGGGAGACACTTTCTGACAATGTCACAGGAGTCTTCTTCAATGGTAGGCCAATAGTAGCCTACTCTAAGGATTTGTCGTGCTAGGACAATACCACTCGTGTGGGCACCGCAAAATTTAGAGTGTACTTCTTTTAACGCCATTGTGGCCTCATTTTCATCTAAACATTGAGAGAGAGTATCGTGATAACCTCGACGATATAGGGTATTGGCTATGATAACATAGTGGGATGATTTTCGAATGAGGTTTTGGCATTGGGTGCATGTTAGGTGAGGGGATATGATACCATCTTGTAAGTAAGCGTGAATCTCATGGTACCAAGGGGATTGGGGACCAACCAAGATACAAACATGGTTTGAATCCTCATTCGCATAGGTAGGTGTGAGGAGCTGCTTGACTATAAACTCATACTGTGTAGCTTCTTGGGGAATTTCCAAGAGCGAGTCGATAGTGGCCATGGCATCTGCTGCCTTATTCTGCATTCGTGGCACTTGTGTAAACTGAAGCTTTGTAAAATGCTGGGTCAGCTAATCAACTAGCTCTTTGTAGGGTAATAGCTTTTCGTCTTTGGTTTGATATTCATTTAGGACTTGCTTGATGATGATTTGAGAATCGCCAAAGATTTCTAACTCAGTGATATTCCATTCTGCAGCTATCTTTAATCCTGCTACAAGAGCTTCATATTCTGCTATATTGTTGGTGCTAGGGAATTGTAGCTTGAAGGCTTTTGGAATATAATCTCCCTAAGGTGTAACTAATAATATTCCTACCCCTAATCCATGAGACATGTATGAGCCATCAAAATAAAGCTTCCATGGGGGTTGTTCTTCAATTAGGCAAATATGCTCATCTGAAAATTCTGTGAGCAAAGGATATGCATCTACTAGAGGTGCATCAGCTAGGTGATCTGCTATAGCTTGCCCTTTGATTGCCTTTCTATCCACATACTGGATGTCAAACTCACTTAGTAGCATAACCCATTTTGCTAGCCGACCTGTGAGTGCTATTCTGGAGAGCATATACTTGAGAGGATCAATTTTGGATACTAGTTGGATGGTATGACTTAGCATGTAGTGGTGAAGCATTTGAGTTGAGAAAACAACTGCCAAACAAGCTTTTTCCATAGGAGTGTAATTGAGTTCATAACCAACTAGGGTTCTACTAATATAGTAGATGGCTCTCTCTCTGCTATAATCATCATGTTGTGCTAGAAGTGCCCCTAGATCAGTAGGTGTTGCTGATATATACAAGATCAAGGGACAACCAGGAACTGGTGGAACCAAGATAGGGGGATTGGTGAGATACTGCTTGAGCTGGTCGAAGCTGCGCTGACATAAAGAATCCCACTTGAAGTTCTCATCCTTCTTTAGTAAATGTGAAAATGGTGTAAACTTATATGCAAGCTGGGAGATGAAGTGTTGGACAGATTGAAGCTTTCCTTGAAGAGAGCAAAGCTGTCATAGTGTCTGGGGAGGAGGCATGTCTATGATAGCCTTGACCTTGTTGGGGTCGATCTCTATACCTCGTTAGGAAACTATGAACCATAAAAGCTTGCCAGATGTGACCCCAAAGAAACACTTCTTGGGATTTAGCATGAGATGATATTGGGCTAACCTATCAAAGACTTTCTCGAGGTTAGCGAGATGATCCATGAAGGTGTGAGATTTGACTCGGATATCATCCACATAATCCTCCAAAATGCTATGGATAAGATCATGGAAAATGGCTATCATAGATCTTTGATAGGTAGCCCCAGCATTCTTTAGGCCAAAAGGCATCATGGTGTAGCAAAAGGTTCCCCAAGGGGTAGTGAATGTTGTCTTATGCTGATCCTCTTCTGCAATCTTGATCTAATTATACCCAGAAAATCCATCCATAAGGGACAGAATTTCATGTCCAGCTATAAGATCTATAATCATATCTATGTTGGGCAATGGAAAATCATCCTTTGGGCAAGCTTTGTTTAGATCTCTAAAATCAGTGCAGATTCTAATGTCACCAGAAGGCTTAGTGATAGGGACCATGTTGGAGATCCACTCTGAGTAGTCAATAGGTCGAATAACCTTAGCAGCTAACATTCTTTCTAATTCAGCTTTGACCAGTAATGCCACCTTGGGGTGCATTTTTCTAAGCTTTTTTTTGACGGGCTTGATCTTTGGATCAACTGCAAGATGGTAAACTACAAGCTTTGGATCCAACCCTAGCATGTCCTGATATGACCATGCAAATTGGCCAATGTTCTCTCTTAAGACCTCAAAGAGGAGATCAGCTTGGTCTTGTGATAGGGATGCAACAATGTGAACAAGTCTGGGGATCTCTGAAGAACCGATGTTGACTTCTCTAGTATCCTCTATTAGAATAGATGACACCTCTGGTCAATGATCTTGAGGAGGCAATACTAAACCCTCATGTTCTACTTGTGGCTCTAGATTTTCTTGTTGAGGGGTTCTCTTTGCTACCTTATCTAGTCCCAAATTCACCTTGGTTCTAGTTTCAGGTATATTAGAACTAGGTTGGGGATTTACTCCAAAATACCCCTTGGGATCTAGCTTGTAGATATAGGTAGAATCTAGCTTTGTTTGCTTGTGAGGTGTTTCAACTCCCATGAATCTTAGAAGTGCTTCCTTTGATGTGAACTCATCAATGTGTATGACGCTTGGTTGGTCCCAATCTATGAGTTGTGGATGAGCAAGTGGTAGGTCAATGAGATGGATGGATAGTTCTCGGAGAACAGAGTCTCCTAGGAAGATTTGGTCTGGGATATCATCGTAGGCTCTCTTTTCAACTTCCTCAGGAATTTCTTCAATTTCAACAAGGTCGCGATGGATGGTCAAAAAAGCATGACCATTCTCGTTGGTGCCCCCAGTTGTGGGTATGCCAAAGCCAAGACTTGACTTCGATTCTCACTTGTGTGCATCGATGGGGCACTGCATGCCTCTTTCTTCTGGTCCTAGACCACCACCTTGATAGTTCCATTTTTTAGTGATGAGCTTATGTTCTTGGGGATACTTCTGGCTGAAGTGATCAAGGCGTACTTGATTTCTTGTAGGTGCATCCTTATGTAACCAATTGTTGATATCAGGAGTGAGCTCTTCATGAAGAGGGATTTTTGAGGACACAAAGGTGGTTGGGCCAAACTGTTTGTATCGAGGAGGTGGAATCTCCTTAGCTTTGTGATATTTTGGCCATCCATGGGTATGTGGATCAAGTGGGATTGCTCTGACAGCAAATGCATCTGACAAACTATATTCTCCACAGCCTTTGTTGTTGATCTTTACGGTAGATAGGGTGGAGGCGAGGATGGTTTCTGTATCATTACAAGTGTGGGATGAGCTAGGGATGGCTATGCCGATATCTATTCCAGGGCAATGGTTTTTATATGAAGCTTCAACCACATTGCAGTAAGCAAAGGGTTTTGGATTAGCATGGATGGTTACCTTAGTGCCCTGATGCAAAAATTTGATGCACTGATGGTAGGTGGATGGAACGGCCTTCATAGCATGAATCCATGGGTGATTGAGGAGGATGTTAAATGGTAGGTTTAGATCAACAACATGGAAAACTGTCTCTTGGATGACCGGCCCAACCTTGATTGGTAGCAAAATAGTCCCTTCTGTGGTTCTTTCCAAGTTGTCATAAGCTTTGATGGTGATAACCTCACTGATCATATCTACCTCAGTATACCTAGCTTGTTTTATGAATTTTAGGGTGCAAATGTTCAAGGCTGATCCATTATCTATCATTACTCTTTTCATAGAAAAATTGGATACCATGATGGCTATGCGAAGCGGAAGGGTGTGATCTGGCTCGATCGCGGGTATGTTGGTGGGTTTGAATGATAGGGCACATGAGGAGGATAGGTGTCCAACAAGATTACAAAAATTAGTAGCATTGATATCTGAAGGGACACATGATTCTATGAGAGCACTTTCAAGGATGTCTTTGTACACAAGACTAGTGTGGAGAAGGTCTAAAATGGAGATTTGGGCTGGCATGTTCCCAAGGTTTTCCAAGATATTGTACTGGCTTTTTGATGGAGCTGATGGTGCTGGTGGAATTGGTGGGCCTGCGATGTTAAATCACGCTCTTCAAGTAGTGACTACACACTCATTATCTGGTCCTCGAATATTGATAACATTTATAGAAGGCTCTTTCTCAGATATACAACCTATAAGGCTACCATAGTCTATATAGGATGAAGTGTGGTCATTGTTCTTCCCATGCGGTTGGTTTGGCTGGCGGTTGTTGGTGTTGTTTTGGATAGGTGCTTTTCCAGGATTTTGGTTGTTGTGTGGAGGAAAAGCATTTTGATAAATCTGTAAGCCTGCATTGGGAGAGGTTTGGGCACCAACAATGATTTCTTTCCGATCAATGAGGTCCTGCACATAATCTTTTAGTTTCATGCATCTGAGGGTGGTGTGACCGTTTACCCTATGGAACTTGCAATACTCATTGTCCTTATACCATGCAGCTTTGGATTGGCTTGGATTGGCTTGGATCAATTTGCTGGGTAGGAGGAAATTTGATGAGGTTTTCCTTAGCCAATTTCTCAAAAATGACATCCAATGGCTCACCAAGGGGTGTATAGTTTCTAGGTGTAGGTTGGAATTTGGGTTTTTGCCTTGCAGCTACATTGATGGCATTAGCTTGATTGTTAGACCCTTGAAAGTTGGGTCTTGTATTGTGGTTTTGATAGCTTTGGTTATTCCATTGTTGGTAATTGATAGCTTGTTGGTTGTTTGGTTGATATGGTGGGTTAGACTGATTTTGGGAAGGACCAACAATATTCACATGTCTGGTGTCAATAACCCCATCTGTTGCAACATGCTTGTTTTTGTTCCAATACCTAGACTTGTCATTGGAATGTGATTGATTTTGGTTGGCCTCTTTGTAAATCTTGACCACACCATCTTTGATGAGTCCTTGCCCAAGGATCATTCCTTTCTCTTTGATATCCTTATAGGTCTGCAAATAGTTCATGGTCATGTGGTGAGCCAAGCTAGGATGTGCATTATCAATAAACATTTTCACCACATGGCGTTCTGGCAAGGTGCAGGATATGTAGGTGGTAAGGGTTTGCCATCTTTACAAGTATTTGGCAAGGCTTTCTCCACCTTTTTTCTTGGTGTGGACAAGATCAACTATTGATAGCTCTCTTTCAACAATATGAGCATATTGGGCTACAAATGCCTCAAATAATTCAGCAAAGTTTTTAATTGTGCCATAGGGGATTCTGTAAAACCATTCAAGAGCTTGTCCAGCCAAGATTTTGGGAAAAAGGCGCAAGGGGAAGACATCATTGTATGCCACATCTTGGCAGTGCATGTAAAATTCTTTGATATGTGTGACAGGGTCTCCTTTTCCTCTAAATTTGTCAAATTTGGGTACCTCAAAGTGTTTGGGAAATGGTGTCATGGTAATGGCTCTGTCAAATGGGTAAGGACACACATTCTCAAACTTGAATGTCTTCGGATCATTCCCTTCTTGGATGGCTTTCAGAGCTGTCTTCATTTGCTCCCATTCTGAATTGATAGGTGATGTCTGGGGTGCCCCCAATGTAGGAGTGCCTTGAGTTAGGTATGCACTAGATGGGGCCACTGAATATGGATGGCTGTGAGGGATTTGCTGATAGGGATTGTACATTGTTTGGGTAGCTGCATGGTGGATGACGGGTTGTTGAGGGGGAGGTGGTACATATTGTTGTATGTGCTGCGAGGCTTATTGTTGATATGGGATTTAAGGTTGGGATTGAGGAACATAAGCTGGCTATGGGATAAATGGATTGCTTTGTGGAGGTAAGGTATAAGATGGTTGTGAGGCTTGGGGAATGGATCAGGGGGCTTGTGGGGTTTGACCAATATATGTGGGTTTTGCCCCCATTTGAGATGGTATCTGCAAATAATTGGTGGTTGGCTGGGGTGGTGGATTACCTCCTAGAAGTGGCATTGAAAAGTAGTTGGTAATAGGAGGTAATGGATTCGTTGGTGGTGGAGGTGGTGGGAATTGAAAGCTTGGGAATGGAACTAATGGGGTTTGATAGCTTTGTGGTTGGATTTGGAAGCTTGGCAGAGTGGTGGTGGGAGCTGGGGTCACTTGGGAGCTTGGCAGAAAATTGGCAGTAGTTTGTGGGATTTGATAGCTTTGTGGAGTGAAGGTAGTAGCTTGTGGATTTGTGGTTGATGGTATTGAGCTCGCAAGACCTAATGGAAATGATGGGATTGTGCTTTGGGTTGTGGTGAACAAGCTGGGGGTGATGAAAGGTTGATTACTTGGCCCCATGGGTGGCATCCCTGTTGTATATTGTTGAGGTTGGCCAAAGATGCTAGCACAAATTTGGGAGATGGGTGGATTTGGAAGGCTGGGTTGGGAAGCAGCAGTAGTAATAGTGAAGGGTAAAGGGGGTTTGGAGCGGAGAGGTATGAACCAAGGATGGAGTGGTGGTGGTTGGGTTGGCTTGCAGCATGGAGATTTCAACTTGAGTGGATGATGGTATGTTTGGGTCTGTTGGATCATATGGATTGGCTGGAGGCTCTTCTTTTGGCATATATTGAGGGGCTCTTCCAAAGTCAAAGGTTCATTTACTATAATGGTTCAAAGGATCTGATAATGGATCTCTTTATTCTTGTCTATAATGGCGTTTACCGATACTGCATTTCCTAGTTGGTTCATGAAAGCTTCAATGTCAGTCGGTGATGGCATAGATTTCTCTGGGCTGAAGGATGGCTGAGTGCTCAAGGGGGGTGAGGCTATTCAATCCAAATGATAGGGCTCCATTGTTTCTTTCTTCTTGGCTAAGCGAGTGACAGGTGGCATGAAAAATGCTCCTAGGGATGAGATGCAACAAATGCTGGTGGATGTAAAAGGGGGGAAGGCTTTTCTATGCAAATGATTTCCTAGGTTGAGGCAAAGCTATATGAAAAAACCTAAGGAGGATTGGGTTGGGGATTCTAACTTCAAAGATATGTTGCCAAAGCACAAAAGGTCTGCTTTCCTATGTGCAAGCTTGGTGGTGATTGTGTCAACTTAAGGATAGACTGATGATCCTTTAGGAAGAACATGAGATTGACCACTTGTGGATCCAAACCTTTATCTCAAGGTGATGAGGGATAACAAGTGACAAAGCTAGATTACCCTAGAAAAAGCTCTGTCAAAGGTATAACCTTGGTGAGATTGGTGGATTTGGAAGATTTTAGTAATGGAAAACTTTTGGCAAGGTGACAACAAATTTTGAAGGCTTGGATGTGAAGATTTTGGATTGCTGGCTAGATGGTTTGATTCTAAATGAGATGGATGAGCTAATAATGCTTAAGGGGATAACCTAAGATGGCTGGCTTTTCTACAAAGATGACTCTAAAGTGAAGCTTATCCAAGAAGATGTGGAGACACAAGGGTGTCTAATCATAGAAATCATGCCTAGTTGGTAAGGCATAAGGAGGATTAACTCCTAGATGTTGGCTAAATTTGATGGTGTGCTCTAACCAGGCCTCTTGAAGTGCTTCGTCGGTAGCTTTGTCCTTTGCTTTGTGGAGTTTGGAAATTCGCGGGCTTGGTGTTATTTCTTTTCTCTTGGCTGAAAGTTCTTGGTATGCTAGAGATGGCTTGAGTTTGACTTTGTGAAACTTCTATTTGAGTTTGGGTTGTTTCGACATAAATTCCTGAATTTGCTTGGCTTTGAGAGATCTCAGTTGTTTTGCTTCGACTCATTCAACTTCTAAAATAGGCAGTGACTATGATAAGTGTGCCCTAAGCTAGGATTGACCAAGTTTGGCAAACATTCATTCAACAAGTAAAATAAAATCAAGCAATAGATAGGAACACCCAGATAGAAGTTTGTGGTTCTCAAAATGTGATACTTGCGTCGAGGAGTGTGTATGTTCTACAAATGTTTCAATCAGTCACTTCAAACACATTAACACCCTAATGGTTTTCTACAAGGCTGACAGTTGGTTTAGCTAGGGAGTTCTCGATATACGCAAGGTACATGAGGCCCAAATCCATAGATGAGACCAAAAAGATGTCACACAGATGAGAGGAGCGGTAACCCACTTCTCCTCTTTCACTTCTCAAGGGTATAAAGTTCCTTGAGGCTTAGCCTGAGTGACAAAATCTTGATCCCAAGAGAGGTTTCTTTCGATTCACCTCCTGATTCTTATACTCCGCTGGAACACTGGAGTTGAAGTCATCCAAGGGGTGATGAAATCCCCAAGCAGGCCTCCTAAAAAGAAACAAGGTTTTGGATCCTAATCTTATGCACCCAAGATGGCCTCGAAAGATGACAAGGGGAGAGAAGACTTGGATGACCTTGGGCTAAAAAACATGCTCGTTCTTTTACCAACTGACTCTTATGTGTGCTAATCTAGACTTTGCAAGCACTCATGTTTAAGAGACAATGTTCAATTCCAACTTGAAGTGCCAACAAAAGTAAATCAATCGAAGAATGCAAACAATAAGAAGAGTTAGGGTCAACAAAAGAAAACTCGCGCGCCTGGAGGCACTCCACGTCAAGTATCGATTAATTTTCTTTAAGGCATTCAAGATTGAGTGTGAGTTTGTTTTAAGCTCAAAACAAAAGTGTGTGAGATTCGATTTCAAGCGCGTGCCCAGAGGCTCTCCACGTCTGTTGTTGTTCAATTTTAGAGCCCAAACTTGAAGTGTGATCAATTTAATCTAGAGTTTTGGTCATTTAAGAATTTTGATAAAGTTAAAGCAAACGTTCAAAGACCAAGTGAGTTAGTTAGATTGTGGAACATTTAACACCTTTTTCAAGTAGACCCATCCCCATAAATGGCGCTAAGATTGCAACCAATGGTTGAATTGACGGGTGATTAGAAAAGAGGTGAGTCCAAGGAACTACTCAAATTGATTTTTGCAAATTTGCATTTAACTTAACAAAGTTTCTTAATTGTCCAAAAATCAAACTTTGCCCAAATTGCATGCAAAAGAGAAATTTGTTTGTTCTTTTTAATGCACCAAATGAAGTGTTTGATATTGCAATGGTTAATTGATCCTTGGCATTCAAGATTGGATTTTTTGTTTTAAGCATGCATTCCAAGGAAAATTGATTTTAATCCATGGCATTCAAGAGTGTGTTTTGAGCAACATTCATTCAATGGAAAATGTGTTTAACCATTCAAGTCCATTTTAGCAACATGCATTCAAAGAAAAATGGTTAAACATTCAAGTTCATTTTTTAGCAACATGAGAACCTACAAGAAACATGGTTAGTGGTTCCATATGTGCTCCAACACTGATATGTGAAGATGCTAATCTGTCGAGATGACAGTCCAGGATGCGTAGACGATAGTTGAAGATGCCAAACTACGCAGACGACAATTTGGTTGCAGAGACAACAGAGTAGCTGATAGAAATGACAGTTTGCAGGCGCAGATGCCAAACTATGGAGATGACACTGTGCGAAAAAAAGCTAAAAACGTGGATTTTTTCCAGAATTTTCTTAAAATTTTTTTTTTTGTTATTTTTGGATTTTTTGAGGATATATCTTCTTCCTAAGTGCGTTCTTTAACCTGCAAAAACAAGAAAAACACCCTACAACTCACTCAAACAATAAGAAACATTAGATTGTTATAAAAACAACATATAGATAGAAATTGATGATTAAATGACCCATAGTGGGGTCCCACCGGGTGTGCCAAAATGTAGAACAAGATCTAGTATGCAAAGAAAATTAACAATAAGAGAAACATTCACAAACTAAAACTAAATTCACATATATGCTTAGACGAAGAAAGCAAACAAGAAATGCAAACCTCAAAAGAGAAAACACTCCATGCTTCCTTGATTTTGTAGATGTGTCCTTTGATGTGGATGTATGCTCAATTGCTTTCCCAATTGCTTCAATGGTGGAGATGGGTAATGGAAAATTGGTAGCTTTGTGAGCTCTCAATTTGGCATTATAAGGGTAAGATTGATGACTTTGGTTCTCAAAATAGCATGGTAACTTTAGCTCAAAGATTGTTGTTGAATGGCTTGGGATGGGATTCAATTTATAGGCTATGGGGTAGAGGGATGGAGGGCTTAGATGCAAGGATGGGGAGATGGTTAAGGAGGGCTAAGATGCACTCAAAGGGGAGCACATGGATTGTGCTTGTTTAGCACCAATGGGAAGGTGACACTTGTCACAAGGAGGATGAGTGTGAGAGGGTAGGGTAAGGGGTTGGTTAAAGGCATGATGAGTGGGGTTGAGTATGTAAGAGAGATGTAAGAGGAATGAGTGTGGAAGAGGGAAGAGTGTGGAAGATGGATGTAAGAGTCATGAGTGGGCTTGTAAGAGTCTTTTATGTTTTGTAAGAGCACTCATGACTTGGTGGTTGGGATTTTTGAGGGGAGACTTTGATTTGGTTTAGGAAAGTCTTAAAATTATTTCGGGAATGTGAAAAAATTAGGGGGTGGATTAGGCTTGGGTTTAAGATTAGATTAGGGATGTTAGAGATGTGCAAGTGGATGGTATTAATGAGGGTGGGTGAGTTAGTGGCTAAGCTTGGTTAGTATGGGTGGATGGGGTGGATTAGACTAAAATGGAGGGTTAGGGATAAGTTAGGGGTTTTTGGATTTGAGGATTTTATTTATCAAATATATTTATTTAATAAATGGGGATTTTTGGAATTAGATAGGAGAAAAGGATTTAATTGATAAATAATAGGTTATTTGATTTATCAATTAGGACTATAGATGATTAATTAAATTAATCAGCTAGGGATGGCAAAGGATTAATTAAATAGAAATTTAATTAATGATGCCTTTAGAGATAACTAAATAGGATTACTAAAGTGGTGTAGTCAAATTTAGGTGTCTACACTCACAAGGTTTCAGCAAGTCTCAATCCTTCAACTGATTAGAGAAACAAGACATCCAACTTCACCAAGAATCAAAGGACAAAGAACCAAGTTCACCCAATATATGGTTTTAGGACCTATTTCCCACAACTAGGTCAATACTAGAAAAAGACCATAAATTATTTTCCCAAGAGATGTAGAGGAAGAGGTAATGGACCTTTTACACAAGATAAGTTATTCAAATTGGCTTACAAACCCACAACTTCCTAAAGTGCTCAAATGGATTTAATAGGCTTAACTCATCCAAGGTTACTCAATGTGCAACCCCATGATAAATTTGATGTATTTGGGGTATATAAAGATGTATTAAAGGAATTTCAAGGTTTTTCTATCTATCTCTTTCTCACAATGGCAAAAAGACTCCAAAATAGCCTAACAAGGCCTATAAATTAGCAATTAGCCTTTTTTGTCTTCAAACACAAAACTTTCCCAACACACCAAAAAAACTAAGACCATATTCAAACACCCTCTTGGATATTCTATAACATTTCTTAAGCTTGGGTATTGGTCTTTTTGAAGAAATCAGAGTATTCAACTTGTACCGCTGCAAATACACTCAAAAGTTGGAAATTTTACAAAGCAACTATCACTTAGACATATCCCCAAGGTCTTAACTCTTGAACAGTATCAAGAAATGTTCCAAAATCTCTAAATCTAAACAGAATTAGACCCAAAGGAAGTAGAATACCAAAAGCCCCAATTTGATTCGTTCAAACCCTTATTTTGAGGGTTTCTCCAATCTCACTCTTCCAAACCTTTCCAAGATCAATTGGTTATTGATTCACCATTAAATACACCATATAAAATGATTCTAATCATAAAAATCTGTCGTTTAGCCCAAACTTCTGCTTCTATACTTGTGCCATCATTTTCAATGGGAAAATAACATACCATAGCCTTGTGATCACACTCTCAATCAATTTTCTATAAGTACCAAGTTAGTTTCATATGATACAAAGTTAATCATCATCATTCCATGGATTCTAGGACTTTGATTTCATGGGATGGGTGTTAGTTACCCAAAAAAAACTTCAAAATGAAGAAAGAAGCTTAGAAAACACAATCTAATTTGCTAGAAGTAACAATATAGTCATGTAAAATGACTCTCAAACCCTCCAAAATTTATAAAAATTCTTTGAAAAATTCTATTGAAACCTTCCACAACTATTCGATATTAGATCTCAAAGCCAAACAAGGAGTATCAAAGAAAAATAATGAAAATTCTGATCCAAAACATGTATTTCGTTGATTCTTTGTGTTGTCCATAAACTCCAGAGTTTCTTCCCATTCAATGGACTTCCAAATTCAAATAAAATTCAATTTTAACCTCCCCAACCTCTTACAAATTGTTTGAGGGAGTAGTTAAGTGTCTAAACCATCAAAACTCCATTTCCCTCCTAAATGGCTACTAGTTGTTACTAAGTGCAAGTTTGAAGTTTTAAACAATTAAAATGAACTAAAACTTATTAAATTTTCTTAGTAAGGTGTTTCCAACACTTACAGGACTTATTCAAACTTGTTTAAACTCAACTAGCTTCCTAGAACCTCCTAGACAC
Source organism: Cupressus sempervirens (assembly GCA_028749045.1). NCBI lineage: Eukaryota > Viridiplantae > Streptophyta > Pinopsida > Cupressales > Cupressaceae > Cupressus > Cupressus sempervirens. The sequence continues at coordinate 282,609,585 of CM053787.1, forward strand.
ATTAGGACACTAATGGTCCAACTTACATTCATTTAAGCCTTTCAAGGATATTATGTCATTCCAATGCCATTTCATGAGCCAATACATCATAGTTAATGTGATTTTCATCATTTAGGATCCCTTTGACCTCCTTAGACTCTAATAACCATTAGGTGTCTTCGATTCCTTTGTAGTCTTCATTGTTTTCTTATTGTTCCTAAGTACGCTTGCACCACCAAGGGTTCTAAGGTATGGAATGGAATTAGGTCATTTAGACAACACAAAATACACCAATGGTTTGATTCCCACACTTGCATAGTGTCTCTAACTCCTATCATACTTCAAACAACACATCCAAAAGGTCAAATCCTCTTAGGTACTTGACCTAGGGCTGGTTAGGAAAAATAGAAAATCTTCATCTCTAGTTTTGAAACCCTAGAATAATTTAAAGGACCCTACTAACTACCATTCCTTATGAGGCCATGAAAATTCAATCACAGATATTGTAGTTAGGGGCCATTTATGGAATATAAAAAAAATTGTTGTCCTACCAATTGTATTGCACTAAATCTTGGATAACTTGAGAAAAACAACACTTAGAAGGATGCAACCAAAAAAAAAAAAAATTATGTCAAATATACTTCCCAAAAAATCAATAGATCAAACCTTCCAATCTATACAATATGGCCAACATATATAAAATAGTAAAAATGGCTTCAAAACTCAAAATCATTTATTGCAACTTCTCCCAATCTATACAATATCCTCTTCAAACCTCAAAAATGAGGTATTTATCCATCGTAGGCCTATTTCAATGGTTACAACTATTATTTAAATAGTTATAACTCATTTTCAACCAAGTTGCATTTTTGAGCAACTTTTACAACTTTTCAATTTTGCAAATTTGCACAAAATGTGTAACTTTTGCTATTTTCACTAGATTTCCCTTCTAGGACTTGGCAAAGGTTTTGATTTATTAAAAAAAAAAATTATAAACACCTAATCCTAGGCTATCTTGACCAAAAACTCAAAAAGACTCAATTTTACCTAATTAGAAACTTTTTCTCATATCTTGCACAAAGTGGCCTAGGCATACATATCTTGCTCATATCTCTCTCAGCATTCATTATGGGACCAAACTATTTTCTCCATTAGCTCTAAGTGGCTAGGTAAACCCTATTACCAAGATCATCTTATCCCATTGACAGCTCAAACATTCTTGGGCATGTCGAACAAAATTGACCCTAAGAGTCACTAAATGCCATGGGGCAGTGATCTTTGACATGACATATCTTAGAGCTTGTAAGAATTTTCCTTAGGACAAAATCACCCAAGAACAAGAAGCTCAACAAATAGCACAAAATAAACCAATATAGTATGATCAAAATAACAATATGATATTCAATGTATGTTGATTGATGTACAAGTAAACTAGAAGTGCCTATATATAAAGGCCTCTAGAATGCTTCTAGAATGTTTAGGAGTTAGCAAAATGATAAGCCTCACAACTGAGCACATGTCCACTAAGAGTGGACTATCCTCCATTGAGAATAGGAGTTAGTGTGATGATGAGAGGATAAGCCTACATAGGTGTGTCACATAAAATTATGTTGTAGACACCATGCTCTTAATTAAGAGTGTGAATAACTGTGTTATCTACATGACAACTTAGTTAATTATGCAAACTCTAGTGTTGTAGACACCATGTGCTAAATTAGAGATTCTTCCTCATGTGTTGTCAACATGACAATTCATATGAGTATGCAAACTCCTACATGTCTAACCTAATAAATATTAAATAATGCATTTATCCTAAGTAAACTTAAGTAAAGTGCCTTAAGTGCAACTTAGGGGAATGCACTTAAGCTCACAAAAGCTATGATGAAATGTATAATGGGTCATGGCTACTAGGCCATGTTAGGTACCCAAGTATAATGCAATGCTGAAATGAAATGAAATCTCTCTGCAAAAGGAGAAAGAGGGAAAACCTCATGGGAAAAACCCTCCTCCAAAAAGAGAGATATGTACAATAGAAAAAGATGCATGTATGGATGGAGTAATAAATAACCTCCCATTATGGCATACATCATTTATATACAATAGAGAATCCCTCCATGAAATGCCCCCCTTAGTGAAGGATCTCTTGATGATGAATTCTTGAAGACAAAAGAGAATCCAATGCTTACAAACAAAATTTCTTCCTTTAGGAAGAAGATACACCAAGTATAGGTGCACGTATGCTTCCCACTATGGATAGGAAAATGGAAGAGGATCCAAATGTAGTATGGTGTGGATTCTACCTCTAAAGTCTACTTATATATCGACAAGTCCTTGATGAAAGTATATGTCACGAACCAATCTAATGGATGCCCAAAAGAAGGTGGAAAACAAGGTAACATGTTCATGCATTATGTTGAATCAATCTCCAAAGATGATGAAGCATCATAATAGGAAGATATTAGAAGAGAAGCAATTTTTCCTCTCCTCAATGATGTATGTACACCAATGAAATAAGTTCCTTGGTGATTGAAGAAGATGCACCATGAAAGTTGAATGATATTCCTCCTTGTAGGAAGAAATGGTGCCATAGGTGTAGTAGACAACACTCCTTAACTGATAGGAAGAATCCTCAAAAAATATGATGTTTGAGGAAACTAGAATACAATCTCCATAGATTGAGATGTCTCCTCTGAAGTGAAAGAGTTCTCCTCTAACTATTGTAAAGAAATATCCACAATCAAGTCAGTCTTGAAAGAAGGCTCAAGTGGTTGAGGATCAGAATGTGACCTCACAACAAGTGAAGAAGTCTCCTCAACAAAGAGAAGATGAATGCCATTGATGATGTCTTCCACATCTTCAATGTAAAACTCCACAAACAACCTTGCAATGTCTGGAAGGAACTCATCCCATGAAGTTGAAATAGAAAGACATGGTAATGCCTGCTGCACTGAATCGGGAGCATCTATGGCTTGAACTAGATTAGTAGAAACAACAGGAGCATCAAGAGGTAAGATCTCATCTAAAGTTGAAGGTAACATAACTAGAATGACTGGAGGTAAAATGTCCTAGGAAATGGAGGAACCGTGGGGTCTCCATATGCTTTCCAAAGAGCCATCCAAATGTCATAAGGATTATTGAACTTGTTAATGACATCAAAACAATATTTATTGACACTAAAATAAATGAAATCCATAATTATATTAATGGGTGTCCGATCATCAAAGGGCGGTTCTTTGGAACATAAATAAGGAAATACTTCTTTATGCTCTCTTCTTAGATGATCAATTGTCAAGGCATTCCATTTCTGATAGTTCCTCTTTGTCAACCTTGGTCTTACACCAAATTGACATGTGAAATAAAACTCCATGAGATCAATAAATGTATGTACCCCCAAAAAGGCAAAAATAATCAATGAACCCCCCCTAATGCATGATTTGACACTTTATACTTAGTGTGACTACAATAGGCCACTTGCCAATTTAGGCCTTAGTGGACTTTTGATTTTATTTTATACAACCTTCTCTTGTAGTTTGAATCTGGAACTTTACAATGTAGCTCAAAAATACAACAATTTTGAAGCAATACAATGCAAAGAAAGGACCTATTTGTGAAAGTGATATTTTTGTCCACACAAGCTTATAATCTAATTGTAGATTCGGAAAGTAGACAAAAAATTACACACTTTTAAGAAAAATGGAACCTATTTATGTTTCCAAATGAGCTCAAACTAAGCCTTTGAAGTTGCAAAAATTAGGATTTGTGAGTTCCAACAAAATTCAGGAACAAAGATCTCAAACAACTTGCACCAATGCATAGATCATGAAATTCTACTCCAAAACAAAAAAAAAGTTGCTCGAAAAAAGGAGTCAGTATGAGGGAGATATAGTTGTTTGAAAATCACCTCTATAATTATTTTTCTTGAATCCTCATCATCACACATCCAAAAATTAATTGACTCTAGATTTCACCTCAAATGTCTAATTTTGATGAAACAAAAGTTGATTTGGGAGTTTTTTGACCTTCTGAATATGATCCCAATATTTGATTAGCACCAACAAGCTTCAATCTTCACGTGCAAAAAATCTCTCCTATTGGCCTAATGGCCAAATTTTTTTTAGAAAATAATACAGATCTTAAAAAAATTGTAGGGATACAAATTAAAAATGCAAATCTAAAAATTAATTGCATAGATTTGAAGAGGTCATACCAATTTTGCTAATTGGGCCTTTAGGTTCTAGTTTGCATACAAAATTTGCCTCAATTTTAACTATTACCCAACATAGGTGAATTTATAGTCAAAATTCATCGAATCGATACTCTAGATGTAATGGTAAGGTCTAATTTAGCTCTAGACACTCCCAATAGCTGTAGATACTTTGGATCTGAATCGAGGTGTCCTCAAAGAGGTCAAGTAAGAATGGTCTCCAATGGCTATGAATTGACAGTCCTATTGATTTGATACCATGTAAGAATTTTCCTTAGGGAAAAATCACCCAAGACCAAGAAACTCAACAACTAGTAAAGAATAGACCAATAGAGTATGACCAAAATAACAATATGATATTCAATGTATGTTGATTGATGTACAAGTACACTAGAAGTGTTTGTATATAAAGGCCTCTAGAATGCTTTTAGAATTTCTAGGAGTTAGCAAAATGATAAACTAGCACATGTCCACTAAGAGTGGACTATCCTCCATTGAGCATAGGAGCTAGTGCGATGATGAGAGGATAAGCCTACATAGGTGTGTCACATAAAATTATGTCATAGAGACCATGTGCTTAATTAAGAGTGTGAATAACTATGTTGTCTACATGATATTTCAGTTAATTATGCAAACTCCATTGTTGTAGACACCATGTGCTAAATTAGAGTTGCTTACTCCTATATTGTCAACATGAGAACTCATATGAGTACACAAAATCCTAGGTGTCTAACCTAATAAATAATAAAATAATGTATTTATCCTAACTTGACTTAAGTAAAGTGTAAATAATAATTATTTACACAAATAAAGCTCATGTGAGGTATGCATGCAATGCTAGGTGCTACAGGATTGTGTTTTTGACACCTAAATTAACCTCTCTCTCTCTCTCTCTCTCTCTCTCTCTCTCTCTCTCTCTCTCTCTCTCTCTCTCTCTCCCATTTTGGAGATTCCATTTTGATTTTGGTGCCCCATCTCAGGTGATGCTGAAACTTGTAGTGTTGGCTAGTACAAAGTCACCAACTAGTGAACCTCTCTCACTATTTGTCATGGGATCGAACTAGCTACTCCATTAGCTTTGAGTGACCAAGTAAAGCATCGTTCCAATCTCATCCTATCTAGTTGACCACTCAAACATTCTCAAGCATGTCGAATAGAATTGACCCTAAGAGCCACTAAATGCCATAGGGAAGTGATCTTTGATGGGGCATATCTCGAAGCTCATGTGAGGTATGGATGAAATTATGGGTGCTATAGGATTGTCTTGTCAACTCCTAAAATAACCTCTCTCTCTTTTTAGAGATTGGATTCCATTTTGATTTTGCAGCTCCATTTTAGGTTATCCTAAAACTTGTAGTGTTTTCCAATACAAAGTCACCAATTGGTAAATTTCTATCACCATTCATCATGGGATCAAAATGTCTACTCTGTTAGCTCTGAGTGTCTTGGTAAACTCTAGTCCCAAGCTCATCCCATCTCATTGACTCCTCAAACATTCTTCAACATATTGAATGTAATTAACCCTGAGAGTCACTAAATACCATAGGGCATCAATCTTTGATGGGGCACATCTTAGAGCTAATGTGAATTATTGATGCAATTTCGGGTGCTATAGGATCATTTTGTTGACACCTATAATAACCTCTCTCATTTTTGGAGATTGGATTCCATTTTGTTTTTGCAGCCCCATCTTGGTTGATGCTGAAACTTGTAGTGTTGGCTATAAAAAGTCACTAGCTGGTGAATCTCTCTAACCATTTGTCATGGGACCAAATATTTTCTCTATTAGCTATGAGTGGTTAGGTAAACATTAGTCCCAAGCCCATCCTATCTCATTAACTTCTCAAACATTCTCAGGCATGTTGAACATAATTGACCTTGAGAGTCACTAAATGCCATAGGACAGATATATTTTAAAGGGCATATCTTAGAGCTCATGCAAGGTATAGATGCAATTCTAGGCACTATAAGATCATTTATCAACACCTACAATAACCTATTTCACTTTGTGGAGATTGGATTAGATTTTGATTGTGCAACCCCATCTTGAGTGATGTTGAAACTTGTAGTGTTGACTAGTAAAAAGTCACAAATTGGTGAATCTCTCTAACCATTTTTCATGAGACCAAATTGTCTACTCTATTAGCTTTGAATGGCTGGGTAAACCCTAGTCCCAAGCTTGTCTCATCATGATGACTAATCGAACATTCTTGCGCATGTTGAATAGAATTGACCCTAAGTGATGTAGAGATTCAACAACAAGCTATAAGTGAGACCACAAATTTCAATGTCTTTAAGGTAATTGTACCCTTTCCACTCTTCTATAGCCTACAATGACTCCTTTGAAAAATCTACCAAATAGTCACAAATTTCTACACAATCTTCTACTCCTCAAGACAACTTTTCCTCTTAGGTGATTTTAGGAATCAACCAAGGAAAGTGCGTAAAAACTAGGAAATGGTCCTAATTCTACTTCTTGAACCTAAACAACATTTGAAATATTCCATGGGACCTTCAAGGATCAAAATTTCACCAAAGTTTGGCTTCCCCAAAATTCACTATGCAAAATTGCACTTAAGAGGCCTAATTCTCCTTGTAATACTTTTACTATCTTTAGGATAGCAACTAAATATTTTTCCATAGAACTTGGTCAATAAACTAGGGTTTTAGATAACCTTTTGGAATTTCTATCAATCCTCCAAATACCAACTTTCCAACCTACTCTGGCACCACTAAACCCACACAAATTTGACAAGCCTAATTGGCCAAATTAAGCATGGAATACTTGGAAATGAACAAAGATGGGTACCTAGGTCTGTATTATTGGTTTAGAAGGTCTTAGTATTTAACTAAATTATTAAACCATGAAATGACAATCCACCAAGTTCTATGGCCCCATTTCGAGTCATGTCCTCAAAATCCTCAATTTCTTGATTAAATACATGAAGATATTTAACCTAGTGGATGTTCATAGGACCCTTAGATCTCTTGGGAAAAATCTACCATTTAGGGATATTAAATTACATATCCTAACCTTTAAAATTCTAGAAGGTCATGAAAAACCAACAGTGGAAATGCAAGTTAGGACCAAATCTTCATTGAAACCCTCAATTTTAGGGTTTTTTGACCTAATCATAGAAAAATGGCTATAACTTGCTTCAACTTGACCAATCACATTGAAAGAACATGTAATAGAACCAAGATTCAAAGACCTATCAATTCATACTAAAGGATTCTATCTCTCAATCTGTACGATTCTGTACAACTAATTAATGCTCAAAAAATCTATTTATTCCTTATGAAAAACTTCTTGAACATACACCACATCATACCTCTAACTTACTTGAGGGTGTTAGGATCCAAATAAATTATATCTAATAATTCCAACTCATTATAAGATAAGTTGCAACTTTTTAGCAAAAGTTGCCACAAAGTTGTCACCAATAATTATTACAAAAAGCAAATTTTCAAATATTGTTCCCTAAGACTTTAATACTTTGATATTAGCAACTCTTAGGATCTTAATAGGATTTAATGACTCATAAAACACACCAAGAGTCATCTTATTAGATAAAACAAGCAAGAAGCAAGATCCTTAGAACTAAGTAAACTTAGGTTTATATGGACACCTTAAGTTCCTTGACCATGCAATAGGATCATCCTTATTACAAACAAACATAAAAAATATTTAATAAATGAGGTGGATTGAAACCTAATTTATTCCATCATTAGCCTCCTTGAATCTTGTTAGGTCACCTATCAAGTCACCTAGGCACCCTACACCACTAAGAGCCACTAAATATTGTGTGTTGATACTTGGAAGAATGAAAAAGATACAAGAAGTTGAAGATGACATCCTAGGGGTATAAAAATTGTTCTTAGGGAGGCCTCCTTTGGTAAAAAGCATCATTTCTCATCCCTCTACCTTTTCCAAATTTTTTTTGAATCATCATCTACATTCAAACCCCAAACTCCTCAAATCAACATTGTAATTCCCTAACCAAGTATCCAAAACTTTCCTAGGGCATCATTGGAAAATTAGCCAACTCCATTTGTAGGGCCCAAGATATATGATACATTATGTACAATGTGTCCTCTCCTATTTCTATCAGTTCCATGATGATTCCATTGTGGGAACTCATGGGAAAGTCATTTTTGTGTGGATTGCTTGGGTAGGACTAGTACATAGGGTGTTTTCAAAAAAAATTCTAAAACTTAATAGATGAAAAATTAAAGGAAAATTTAATAAGGAAAAAATCATAGTACAAACATTAACTAACTTAATCCAAGGTAAAACTTCAATGTTCAATCCATTATCTCAAACTTTCTTTTCAAAATCCAAAAACTATTAAAGGAAATATAACAAAAGGTTTGTATTCAAATTCAAGAATGAACTCTTCCAACATCCAACCAATAGATTTGTCTTCTTCAAAGCCTTATAGGACCTTCCATGACATGAATTCACTTAAACCAACCATTTTTCCTTATTTCCACACCATAACTAAAAAGTTGCACAAAATGTTGTAGAGCAACTTTTAAAAGTTGTTGAACACATTGCAATTTTTGCATTTTTGACTTCTAGACCCTTGAAACCTTTTTGAATGGAACCAAATAGGTTCAATAAAGGTGTTTAGAAATAATGTTCCCCCCTAGTAACCAATATGACTCTTTTTTTCCCCTATACCCATTTGAGAAACTTCTTCACAACTTAGCAATTTTTGGCATTTGGGATCTTAATCAACCAACATTACATTTTATGAGCTCCAAGAAATTAAACAAGATGCAAAATCACTATTTAGGACCTAGTTGGGTCATATACCACTTATCAATGACTTGTGTAGATTTTGACCCACTCTGACCACCCAGTGTCTCCCCTAGTGTTTATTATCTTACACATACCTAAACAAGGCTTAGTCAAACCAACTTGATCTAAGCACACCAACACACCACCTTGACTTGGCTAGAGTCACAACAAGCCTCAAAGAAACAACAACACAAATAAAGCAAAACAAAATTTTGTTAGGTTCCATACACCAGGATAATGATAGACAAACAATATCTAAGAAAAATATAACCACTAGTACAAAAACAACAATATGTGATTAAAAACCCACTAAAATTAGTATATATGCGACTAAACTTAGTTATGTGACTAATAGTAGTTAATATCTAGTCATTTATAACACTACTAAATTTACTATTAAGAAATTTTAGTCATTTATTTGATCACTAATTTTGATCATTGATTTAGTGGTATATTTAGTAATATATGTAGTGGTATATTTAGTAGTATATTTAATCTTGTGGCCTGTTACATAGTAGTATATTTAATCACATATTTAGTTGTATATTTGATAGTTGATTTAGTCACATATTTGGTAGTATATTTAGTAGCATACTTAATCATATATTTGGTCACATATTTAGTATATTCAGTAGCATATCTAGTAGTATATTTGATCAAATATTTAGTAGCATATTTAATAGTGTATTTGGTCATAATAGGGCATGATGGAATTGAACCACAATTCATTTTCTTGTAATGAAGGTGCTCTTCCATTGATCTAGCACCCTTTAAAAAATGATCATATAGTGTGTTATTTTCTACATTGTCTTGGTTCTTATCTTTTGAGTTCATCCCAATCATTTCTTTAGTGATTTATACCTAGTTTCTATATATAATTAGTGTAAGCTACTATAAAAAAACAAAAGAACTCAAGAAATAGACATATCTCTTCTCACTATTCTTGCATCAATAATCATAAAAATTACAAGGAGTTGGAAGATTTTGTATGACCCATCATAGGTAATAGTTATAGTCCTCTCCATCTATTTGGAATAGAAGCAACTAACATCATTTCAATAATTAGAAGTGGGAATGGAACAACTTAGGAAGTGTCCATTGAGACTAGTGAAGAGAAAGAAAACCCAATATTTACTACTAATGCTTCTTTATTCTAGTATAGAAATGGGTTATGAGAGGAATAGGTTAATGAAGAACCTATTTAATCCCTTTTTGTTATGGTATGCTGAATAAAGGATTTTGGGATTCTTTGACATATCTAACTAGCATAAAAACCTTTATTGTTAGAAATTATTTCTTCTATGAGTAGAAATACTCATTTTGGTAAGGGGAAAAAGAAGGGGATTTAGAGAATGGAAAATTTTTCATAGTACACATACCATGAGATTAAATAACTAGGATGTATATCAAAGATATGGGGATGGATGAATGTGCAAAAGATCACATGCCACTCTTAATAAACCTAGTAAAAGGAAAGATAATTTAGCCAAACAAATTGGAGAGACATTATAAGAAGTTATCACTTAATGATTCATATAGTAATAGTGCAAAACAAGAAAGAAAAGGAATGTTAAATAACCAAGATTCATACCTTGTTGATATGGGTATGTTGCAAAATATAGAAATTTGATAATAGAAAACCTCAGTAATGAATCTTCTGCTACTTTTTTAAACCAAGAAACAAAAGTAATGCTAAAGTTCTACCAAAATGCACAATTACAAATCATCTTCAAATTCATATAGGTAAAATTATAAAACCAATTAATATGGTATCATTAGTGTCTTACCCATGGTCACAACTAGTTGACAAATGAATCCCATAGATTTGGATAATTTTTTCATTTGTAAACCCTTGATAAAATCTACATGTACCTATTCTAGAGCATTAGGTTCCATTCTTGCTACAAGCTCTACCAAGCTTCTTCTAGCCTCATCCAACAACCTTTCCAAAATATTGATTCCAACATACATGCATTTGAATTGACCATGAGACCAAAAAAATCAAAACCCCAAAATATTGGTACAGTATGCCACATTCACTTGGATTCAAACATGTGTTTCCTCTATGGATTACATAGTGCTTTACTATCAAAAAAGAAAACATGCATACACATGTACCCATATGAATTATGATTTCTAAGGCCAAGCTATTCACATGGAGGTCCAAAATGTTACTAGTTCCTTGTTGCTATCACTAAACAATGTTTCACCAAGTCTATGACATTGGAAAGGACAAGTCATGGCACTGCGGCATCAGACAATATGTGCACAAGACTACTATTTATGCTCTAATATATTGGTAGCTAGAAACACTTAAAGACCAATTATATATATATATATATATATATATATATATATATATATATATATATATATATATATATATATATCTGTGTGTGTGTGTGAAACAAACAAACCTCTTTAACTTACATGCACATATAAAATTCTTTAAAATGATTTTTAATGGAGAAGTTATAATAGACAATAAGAAAGCATTAACAATAGAAAATATATGAAAGTATTATATTCCTACTCTCGAGAACCTTCATTTCAACACATTGAAGTAGTGTGATCAAGATATTGAATTTATGTGGATGATATTAGCATCAACATGTTACACACCAATAGCATTATATGAGTAAATTGATTGAGTTACTTTACATTGAAGGTTGGTGATTAAATGATTACTATGAGGACAGGTTTTAGTTATCAGCAAAAAATCCAATATTGAAAAATACCACACATACAACAAAGGTGTAAAGATTGCGACTAGGGTGAATTCCTTTATAAAATTAATGTGTTTGCCAAACTTAGAAAATGAACTATCAAAATTATTTTCCAAGCTATGAAAAGAAGATAGAAATAATATCCAAAAGCATACAAACAATGCCAACAAAGATATGAATCAAAGTGATCACTTCAATATAACTAGAAATATATGGATACACTAAAAATTCTCACCAAAATACTCATAATTATTATGTAAAACTCCAAAAATAATCAAAATACACCAAAACCTCTAAAGGATTCAAAGTAGCTAGAATTGTACAATTATTAAAGAACTTGTATTGAATTAGGGGTTCTTAGGGTTCAAAGACAAGCATCATGTTAGATAACCCTTTAAGAAGATACATATCTACATTAAATTAGGTATGTTCAAATGTGATCAAAATTAAATATGCTAATGAATCTGAATTTATAATCAATTACTCCTTTGTAAGGTGTTGATTGTTCTTTTTCTTCCCTAGAATTTGACTATAGCATTGGCATTATTTTTGCTATGATTCTTGTGGGCACTCTGTCAAAATATTTGACTCTTCTTCCACATCTTGGATGCATGTCTACTAGAGAATTTTATCCATAGTATCTATGTCTACACCCCCAAAAATGCTCTCATTTTTTATTTATTTTGAAGAATAACATTGCAACATTACATCTAGAATCCAATGAGAATATGTTGTATGAATTAGCATTAGAAGGTTCATGTCATAGAGAGTTGTCTTCTCTGAATTTTTTAACAACACCAATGATCAAAGGAGTTTCCTAGAAATAGTCCTTGCATCTGTAGTGTCCTTGATGACCATCTTAGGATTTTATTTATTATGAATAGATAAGTGAAGAGACCCAATTACAACCTATTTAATACCATATTTTAATCCATCTCACACATCTCCTACTTACTTCTCTATTCCATTTCCATCCAATTTGGTTCCATTTTACCATTTTGACATTGCATATGATTTAATATAAATAAGTTTTATTTAATATTGTTTTGGGATTAAAATATGGAAAATTCATTATTGGTTTCTTTTTACTAATCTATATTGTTGTAACATGTTGGTTATAAGTTTTAGATCTTCCTACAACTCTTTCACCAAGACAAAGCTCCATCAACTTTGAAATAGATACATTTTTTGCAAATATCATCCGCAATACATGAAGACATAGAGATGACATTAAGGAAATTTACGTGGATACATGTTGAAACACCATGATGATCTCCACCTCATATTATATTTTCTGGTAAAGAACTTCATGCATCAAGAGAACATTCATGGTGAGTTACATGCCAGCAAATGGAAAAAAAGGTGACTAACCATGACCTATTTTTCTACCATGAATAGTATATATAATGGATGTATGAAAATAAAATAAATATCTCTTAACTGAATTCTTATGTGGAAAACAAAGAATCCAAAGAAGCATAGGAGGTTATTGCTACCAAGGAGATGAGATAGTATAGTCTCACATGAAAATCAAGACCAATAAACTCCAAACTATTTCTAATCCATATTGTTGCAAATCATTTTTGTTGAAGACAATGTTGCTTGCTGGAATAGTAACAAATGTTTCCTATTCTTGGCATGAGATTGAGATTTGTTATATTATTAAATATTCATTATTGTTTTTATGGTACATATCATTAAAATAGCTATAAAAGTTGTTGCAGCTGCATATATATAAGCAACCCAATACAGATTGAAATGTATTATTCTCCCTTTGTAAAATTTGGGAATGAAATAAAAAGTTCTGTTGATTAATCAAATCTCAAACAACAAAGTTTCTTCAACTCACCTTGCAGACCAGAGAAAGGGCTCGCTCTTGGAATGTTTGGTGAGGTTGTTAATATTGTGAGTTATTTTGGATTGTTTGTTAAGTGAGTTATGTAGCTTAAGTTTGGTGTGCTTGAGTTGCCATAGAATACTATTTTAATTTAAAATAATAGTTAGATTATATTAATACATTTGCAATCTAATTAATGTCACAGCTAGGTAAGATAGATTATCACATAATAACTAGCATATTCTAAATTTGATATGATATTAAGGGATAAATCAATATAGCAATATCAGATTTATATTAGTAAACTATTTTATTAGATTAGTTGCATGTCTGATGTTGGTATTGTCTTTAATGCTTATTTCTATTTCTATTGTTCTTGTCGCCAGAAAGTGATAGTTCCTATCGTCAGGATTTCTTTAGTTTCCATAGATTCAATTTTACATGGTTTAGCCACACTCATACTCCCTCATCTCACAACTGACATCCCTTGATGGCATATTGTTGAGACACCTTTTGCAAGCTTATGTTCTCAGATTGACATGTATAGACTAGATGAACTTCATCATAAAATTGCTAATTGTTTATTATTATTTGCCCTAGTGTTGGCCTATCAATAAGTTGGTCTACTTGTCTACATCAAAATGATAATTGTGATTCCAATTTTGATGTCCTACTTGAGAGATTGGTATATAAGATTAATATAATTATTCTCTAGTAAGATTAGTAATTTTATTTTTTAAGTGAACAACCTTAGATGTAATCATGTTAAATTTACATTACTTTCCTCATGCATAGAACAATAAATGATATGAGACCCACCACTAGGAGAGTTAGATTCTCTCCAATTATCATCATTATTATAATCCATAGCAATATGAAATGCCTGAGTGTATGATCTTTAGTGTAATTGCACACAACTAAGAGGTGGAAGGTCTTGCTAATTAAATGAAACAATATGAGTTATGAACTAACAAGCAATTACAGATATATGAATACCATTTTTGAAATTAAGATAATGTTTCAATAATAATGGTTCTAAACTCTACTTATATGTAGAATGATGTCTAATATAATTCTTGATTCTTGTTCCTAGAAGATGCCTAATCTAAAATTGAATGTAGATTTTGATTACCTATGTAAGTGAGAATATATCCTTGATTTCTACCTCTAATTAAACCATAAAATGAATGGCTCTATGGAACTATTGTCACAGAGTATAAGCCTATTGATCAAGGGGTATACATATGTCTTTGCCTATAAAAGATATGAAATAGATCTAATGTTATATAAAATGAACTGCTAATGAATTATTATGAATGTAGTCTAGTAGTTTGACAATCCTTGTTCACTATCTCATATTTTATCCATTGTATTTCGTCAGTCCTTTTCTAGGATTGCTCTATGATAAGGGAAAAACCCAAGAAAAAATGAACACAATAGGAAAAGGGGAATATTATTATCAAAAGTGATACGTTATTTCATTTAGTACAATGAAAACAGACTCAATGACCTGCCCTAGGGCCTTACAATGTTGTCTGATTCTAGAGAAAAACACTCCTCATAGTATACCTTCTCCCAAACTCACAAATTTATTTTATAATGCTAAAAATTACCTTAAGTAAATCGAATTAGGTTTAGGGTTAGGAATAAATTCTAGATATGCCATTTGGCATCCACCACCAAAATAGAAGGTTCTAGAAAATAGGTTAGAAGTTGGTGTAAAATCACAAGAATCCAGAAATGGTAGTCCAACTTCCAAGAGGCGTAACTTTTGATCCAGGACTCAAATTGATGAAATGTTTACATTTTCAAAAAGCTCTCCAAGTGCTCTATAGCCCTATGGATTAGCTTTTCTTGTCCCCCATTTTTTGGGCCTGTACAAGGCCAGTTAGTGCCTCAAATTTGACTTTGAAGCGCTCTTAGGGGGTCTCCAAGCAACTTGAAACTGCAATAACTTTCAAACTGTAAAGCCTTTTGACATGATTCTTTTTCTGGAGTGCTTTAAATTACAATTATAATCATCCACCCAACATACACCCTCTAAATTCTCATCATTATGGCTCAATTACAAAATAACCTATTTTCTACATTGGCACATATCCCAAAGTGCTAAAAATCTCTAACCCATTAAACCAATAGTGGAACTATGAGAGTTGGAATCTCTATTTGACCCAAATGGGTATCCAAAAATAAAGACATGTTAAACTAAAACTAAAACTAAACATATTTTTGGGTGAGACAAGATTGCCCTTACACCACTAGATGCTCCTACATCACTTTGTAATTTGTCCATAGTAATGGAAAGAAATGCTGCAAACTATTATGGTTTGATGTTGTCTATTTTTTTGGTTAGTGATGAGATCACTTATTAATTTACCTAGGTTTCTATCAACAAGGGCTTATTTAACATGATTAATTATATTTTACTCCTCTTTTCTATGTTTCATAGTTTTATGTCTTATTTTGCTAATATTTAAGTATGTAGTGATTTAAAACTATGCAAGTCCAAAATAATTAATATATCATTTTGTGCTCTCATAGATTTGGCATTGTTATGGAGTTTTCTTCAAGTCCATGGTGATTGACATATTGGGTCCTCTTAGATTTCCCAAATGAACCAAAATAGTGCTAAAGCTTCAAGCACCGTCAATCAACATATAATCCGAATCATCGAGGAAAAGTATTGATTTAGTTAACATCTCAAACTAAAACAAGGTCAGGAATTGAATGTCTTCAATAATAGAAACTATTTGACAATCTCAAATTTCAATATAATTCTATCAGAATAGAGTATGTGAAGATGTAAATAACCCTTTGTTAGGAAATGTCCCAACCCAAAAGTTCATACAATTAGTGGACATTGAAGGAAAAAGTGATCTTTGTACTCTTACTACCATCATAGTCCATAAGAAATGAGAAGGCTTGCATATTACTTTTAAGGTCAATCCTTCCTGAGCCTTATGAACTCATTTAACACTCACCTTTGAAGAATCTCAGAGACAAAATCCAGTGTTTCATTTTTTGAATCATCTTAAATCTTTGCAACAAAATCATCTATATTTCCTTGTTGCACTCATAGTTCACTGGAAATACTATCACAAACAACCAATGAAAATAAAGACATTGAGTTCAATCTTCAAAATAATAGACTATTGTAACCAAAGTAATGATAGAGAATTTTTTGGCATCAATGGTGGAATGGCCTCTTTAGTTTTATGTTTCAATTATTTGAATCTATAAATATGATATGTTGTTGATAGGAGAGTCTTGGGGTTAAAAGTAGATAAGCCAAGTGCAGAGGATGAATATGAATTGTTTGAAAAAATGTCAACACGTTTATAATGATTGTTAACTGTTGATCCTTGGACACATTGAAATTTTTTCAAGTGAGGAATAATTTGAGGCATTGCACCTCAATTGGTCTCATGGGATGGTTAATTTGAATTTCACTTCTCACCTTGATATTGTGCTCCATGGATCTTCTATAGACATGATACTTTTACCAAGTGTTGGAATTGCATTAGACAAAAAATATGATGCCCTTCTTGTTTTACCAAATCCAGGCCATTTTCATGCCTATGATAAAGTTAGCATATCAGAGGTTTCACATTTCTTAGAAGAAGAAAGGTGTTCCATTCCTCCATAGTTAGTTCTTGTACAAGCAACATTTGTTGAACCCTATGTAACTAGGGAAACACTTGTGATTATACCTAAAAATGTAAATAGTTATAAAATATTGTCTTAGTTACAACAAACCATTCAAATCACTAGACCATGTTATCTCCCTTTGGGTGCAAAGTGTCCTATGATTGGGTGAATTAATGGGTCATCATCATTTGAGAAGGGTAGAAATGTAGAGATGATTTGCATAATTGGGAATGGAAATGGGTCTATTAGATTTTAGGATGCTTCAATACCATTTCCCTAAATTCTTGTTCTATAGAAATAAGTTAAAAAATCTCACTATACCTAGAGGTAATACTTCAATAACATTAGTGAAGTTTTGTCCAATTTCTGACATTTTGGTTGTGGGCAATGAACAATGAATGGTAATGCTTTATAAACTTGGTGCCAAATCTACTAATATAAGTTGTAGCCTTCTTAGGTTATTAGTAAATATGTGAAGTAAATTCAAGTTTTGTAATGGGAACAATGGTTTGCCAATATGTTTCTATTATTTCCATTCATCAATTTCAATATGTTCATTTTCTTTTGCAAATGGTTCTCACCTATGTGTTGCTTCTGAAGGTGATTTGGTTTCAGCCATCAATCTTGATTCATTTACTATTTTGTTCCATTGTAAGTGCTCAATGGATAAAATTACAAAGATTATTCCAATGATAATGAAGATAGTTGTAGCATCAAAGTATATTTCACCTCATTGACACAAATTTTTTTGGAAAGACACAGAGAAAATGACTTTACCAAAGACTAAAGTGTTTTTTTTGTGTTACCAAAGAATGAAAATGGGATCATCATTGATAGTAATAATGGAGAATTCCTAGGTTTTTAACTTTCACATCCAAACACCAGTTAACTACAGTGTCATTTGAACTAATAAATAGTATTGGATGGGCTCAAGATATTGTGGTACATTAATTAATTCAAGATTCAAAGAATGGGCATTCCACAAACAAGTTCAAAAATAAGCTTTGGGGAGAGCTAGAGGGACCCCAATTAATGAAACTAAGCTATAACCAGAACTTGAAGAGTTGGGAAATATAATTGCAAAATCTGGAGAGAGTTTGGAAACTTTACTTCTATTACTTTTCTCAAGGGATGCTTTACATTTATATTCTACACCTTTCATTAAGAAAAAGAGTAAATCTATTTGCACGCTAGCACTAGAGGTACCATGTTGGGCATCAACATTTATGAAAAAGGATCAAAATTAAATTGGTTTTTTTATGTTGTGTGGGAGTGGGTTACATGAATTTAGCTCTTTGCCAACCATGGAAGAGTAGCCTACTACAATAGAAATATCATCCATATATAGGGAGAACACTATCATCTTCTAAAAATGGCTATATTGCTCTTGTCTATAACAAGGAAATGACTTTTCTCTATATCCTAGCAAGTGAAAATGATCTCAAGATTTTAGATTCTTTACTATTCCTATTCAATAAAGATCTTGCAACAACTATAGATGTTGCACCTAAGGACAAAATCCACCAAATATGAAAGAAGAATCAAATTCTAGGTTTCCTTGGTGACACAATTAAGGAAATAAAATGGGTTGTATTAAGAAATGCATCTCCAGACCAAACACAAACACTAAATCTAGGCTCAAATATTTCAAATATATTTGCTTCTTGTCCATTTCCAAAACTTTCTACATCTAAGACTAATTAAGGTAAATAATATCTAATTATTGATGATATTAAAGTGAAGAATATTCTTTTAATTCCTCTCCATCATCATCTTCTCCAACTCAATAGCTCAAATATTGGAGAAATGAGGTAGAGAAATGCTTGTCGGAGGACAACAAATCTCTCAATATGCATGAATCTAAAAAGCAAGAGCCCAATACTCCTAAACAATGTCATATCTCTTTGGATGTTTGCAAGGGCCATGGAAATGAATGCAAGATTATATCCATAGAATCCCTTGTAAAATATAGGGAAAATGAAACAATGGACAAAATTGATATATCTAAAAGAAAAATTATAACTCTTGATCTCCATAGTAATTTGAAAGAGACAAGCAGATTGTTGGAACTATTTCTACTCAAGATTTAGAAATGTTGACATTTCCATTAGAGCAAGTCACAACTAGAAAATGTCAAAAACCATTAGAAACACTTGATGTAGATGCTAAATTATAGGCTAATCCTATCAAGAAAGTTGTTCAAAAGGAGCATGAGCTTGAAAAGGGGATTAAAGAAACCAACATTTTACATAGTTCCAAAGCACAACCTGATCAAAATAAAGAGATGATATTGGAAGCTAGTTTCCATGCATCTTAGGATGAGTCTACCACTATAAAGGAATGTGATACCATTTATCTTGATGTTGGTGAGAACAAAGAAAGTGAAAAGAAAAACACTTCAACAAATTTTGTAGTAACAACTATAGAAACTGATTCCCCTAGAGTAAAATGGAAGGCACTTCTTCCAAATGTGGTTCAGATGAAACCTCTTATTTTAATTCTTTAGTTGTGCCTACCTAGAATAGTAAGGAAACTATATTTCCCATGGGGAAAATAATGACACACATAACTTAGGAGAAATTACACATGAGTGATGCTTTCCATTCAATTGTATGCTTGTTGTGGCTTCCTCAAGAATTGATTCAATAGTGGGTGATAAAGAAGATAACACATAACATGATCCAAAATTAATAGAGGAGAAGGAAAAGGAGGAATTATATTCTAATGATCAACAATTCATGCCCATTGTGGCTTCCTTGGGTGTTGTTGCAAGCACTAAACTAACATCTTGTGACCCCAAATAACAATCCAACTCTCCTCCTAGACACCCTAATTCCTTCTTCAATGACATCTCTCATATTTTTAGGCATTCAAAATGCCTAATACCTTCTATTATTGGCAATATTTTTTCATTGAATGTGACTATCTTTCTTTCACAAATACTCCTACAAAACCTTCACTGATTTATCCTCTTTAGCTTGGGATACTGATGTGAAATCTATGGGAAAAATCATAATCACTATTCTAGGATTCTTGGAAGATATAATGGACCTTTTCAATCATCCCCCAACCCTATTCAACATTATTTACTCAACTTTGTAATGAGGTCTTATATGACACTAAAATTGTCTATTTTTTCCAACATGGTTTCTAGTGTTGTTTGTCTTGAAATTGCTCTTGGATTTGCAGGTCTTAGAAGAGGTTAGGATATAATTCTTCAACTTGGTTTTGATCAATGGTAGGTATAAAAAAAAGTTAAAACTCTCTTTCCTACCTAATTTCATTAACTAGCTAATTACTCCTAGTAGCAATATGAAGTAGGTAGGATATTTGCAATATGAATTAGTTTTGACCTTCCTTAAGTGAGATTTTACTAAAAGGTGGCGCCTTCTTACTCAGTAAATTAAAAAGAAGAAGAGATTAATTTATATGGATATATGAAGGCCTCTATTCACCATTCAGTTCATAAAGTAACTCAAATTAGTGTTGCTCATAGAAAAAAAAGAGAAAAAAGCTTTCATTCTTATGTATGCAAGATTGTGCAAAACATTTTTTGAGCTAAGAAAGGTTTCAAAGTGACAAATTTTATCCATGTAAAGAGGATTTAACAATAATACTACACTTTTTTGTCTAAAATTTTATCATATTTGATTGTCTGTCTTTACCATGGGAAAAACTAGGGGTTTTTGATCCAACAGTTCAAGAGTTTCCACTACAAATTTTAATCTTATCAAAGCCCTAGGAATTGTTGTTTTCCTTGAAAGTATATTCATCATGCTAAATATTTTGTTGTTCTTCAAAAGATCTAAATATTCAGTAGTTTCAATGTAAAGATTTGTTCTAGAATCATGAAAGATACTTATGTGCATGATGCTACTTTTAGCAGCAGCTACAAGAAGTACTAGATAATGAAGTTTAAGTCTTATTTAATGTTGAGACAATGCATGATAGTAAGAGGATAAATGTTCCATTGTCAAGGTGGCTAGAAGGACCTTTGATAATGCTAATTCATTGGAAGACTATAATGTGATCAAGAAATTGTATAAGACTAAGATCTAATCATGTGAAATCCTTCAATATTAATGGCTTGACATTAGTAACAAGAATTAGATCAAGGTGCATGCAAATGCTAACTATATTGGGAATTGTTCTTCCTTCGAGGGATTGTGTTCTTCCTTGCATGCAAACCCTCTAACTAGATCTACTAGGAAATGGGCCCTTTTTAAATAAAATTATATAGGGAGAGGTTATGGAAAATGAAGTAGTGCATGAAATAGGTGAAAATGATACCTTAATCCTTTTACAAGCCTATCCCAAAGTTATCAAATAATCTAATGAGTTTGTACCAAGTTTCAAGTGAATCAACTACAAGAAGTTTAGTGAAGGAGTTGGTGAGTTACCTTTTCCTTTTTAAATTGTGAGAATCTTTGAAGAATGGTTTTGAGTTGGTGATGACATGATTGGGTCCTCTACATCATATACTTCTAGAGATAATAAGATCTAGGAGAGTCAATATGACGTGCTTCATTGAGGATTCATTTACATCGTCTTAGGTGTAAGATAGGTAGGTGGAAGATGCCAAAAGAAGCATGAGAAGAGATAAATTGGATATTATGCAATATAGATGCGAAATATCTTAGTGTTCAAGAATGTTGATCTACTGAAATAAATTTATATAAGGTAATTTAACTTAGAAGTTGAAGAAAATAAAACTTGGATTAGAGTTGGTAAATAGTAATTCAAGAAATTCATGAATGAAAGCAACCGATGCAATTTTAAATTTTCTAAATAAAAAATTTGTTTAAATCTGTACTAAAGATTAAAAACCAGAATTATTTCAAATTTAGGGAGCTAAATTAATACAAAGAGACTACCATGTTTAAGAGATAGGATTATCTCAAAATCTAGTAGCATTGTCCACTATCAGACATATTATTGGCATCAGGAAGATTAGATAGACTGCATGTAACTATAAATGCATTATCCACTTTCTTGTACCTAGTAGGTAAATAATTAAAAATAATTAACTAGTGCCCACACAATCACTAATTAGATTAAAATCCTAAAAATGATAATAGAAGAACAAAGAACCTAGCTAAATATTTTCTAAGGAACTCACCTTGTCTAGATAACATAAAGATTCATCACCACTATATATGATATGAATATCATCAAAGACAACACTTGGAGAGCTAGTGTAAATAAGCTTCTTGACTTTGCATTGAAGGAGCACACTTATTACATTCTTTGTACCTAAACACCAACTAAATTAAAATCTTCTAATGCTGCTATACTTTAAAAGTTGAGAAAAATATTATGTGCATCTTTCATGGGTTGAAAGTGTGGACAATAATTAATGTAATTTTTCTAACAACCAACCTTGAATTGTGACACCATAATAAAGATCAAAACTATTGATGGATGAATTAGGTGCAACCATATAGAACACAATAGATGCCCCTTCAAACACTACAAGGGGAAATAAGGAAGTGGAAAGTAATTAAACATATTTTAACAATATAAAAGGGTATATAAATTTGTTAAGAAAAATAAAGATATGTCAATGAATTATGAGGAAAAGTAGAAAGAAAAGTGATAAAACACAATATTTTTCACTCTTTTCATATGTAATCCCATTACAAGGTTGTGAGAAAAGCTTCTTACCATGTTCCAACAAAATTAGTCACTTGTTGCAATACCTAATAAGTTGGTACTACATTGGCCAGTACATTCAAAATGTTATGAGGAAATCAAGAACAACATTTAGTAAAGAAAAATCTTTAATTATTGCACAAGAAAATTTGACACACAAAGTCTATCACTCTTCTTTACAAGACCATGAAAAATTCTTCTCATCATATTCTAACAAAATCAAGAATTTGCTATAGAAATTGGGTGCTACATTGGTGATGTTTTCCCTTGGGACACCAATGCTTAATTACTAGTATCACAATTACTTGGAATTGAATCTAATGCTTGTTCTACACATATATATGCATGGGCCACATTCTCCAAATAAGTGAAAAAATATACTAATGAAAAAAGTCATCAAATAGTTTAAAAGAATGGAATCAATAAGAATCATTCAACTAATACCATGAACATCAAGTACATGCATAATTTTGAGCATGTACTCAATTCCACCATCAGTTTTATTGAAAAAAACAATGTTAGTAATGCAACAACAACACTGATGGAAGGTCTTGTGCTAAAGAATAAGGTATTCATAATTTACTATATCATTTAATTACTCTGTAGTGGTCAATTTTTTTACTAGTGCCAGTTAAACTTTGTTATGTAATTACCAATGTTTGGGATTTTTTTTTTCTTATGTTCTTCATGATGGCCATTTGTAGCCTCAATTCTTGTTCCAAGTGACATAATCAATATCAAATTCAAAGATATTGTTCCTACATATGCTCATTTTCTTGAGGGTGATCCTTTAAAGATCGATCAATCTGCCTTGACTAGTGAATCCCTTCTTTTGTGGTTTCACAATGCATGCTCCATTTCTTAAGAGAAATGGAGACTCCCTAGTAGAATTTTTTTTTTCCCTAGACCCCTAGTTTGGGTTTTGAGTCTTTTTAGGGTTTTATTTGGTGTTTTATTCTATCTTGACCCTCTGCTTGAAAAAAACCATGTGCCAAAAATTGGAATTTAAAGATAAAATGTGAATGAAGAAGGGTGCACTAGTGCATGTAGCACACCCCTTAAGGTGCACTAAGTGTGCTAGATGCACTAGCATGTAACATTTCCCTTTGGAAGCATGCATCTATACACATGCATAGGTGTGCACCCCCAAAGGGTGCACTCCATCGTAGGCCTATAAAATCCTATGACCTTGCCTCCTTCCTTTCTTTATTCTCTCCTAAATATAGATCCAAGCTTACTTTATTCTCTCCTAAATATAGATCCAAGCACACCTCCACACCCATAGAGGTGCACCCATTTTCTTCTTACTTTCACACAAACCTAACTTAATCACCAAGATAAAGGTGTGCACCTTTACTAAAACATAACTCTAAAAAATAAAAGGAATGCTGCATTGTTGTGCACCTTCAAAGGTGTGCAATAGTGCACCATTATATGAATATATGCTTTAGAAATAGAGTGAATGGTGCACATGTGCACACCTTTCCAAGGTGCACACTTGCACACCATTTTGTTTTAAAAACTCTAAAGCTTAGCAAGATTAGGGTGCAGACATGCGCACCCCACAAGGTGTGCATGTCTACACCATATTATTCTTCTTAGAAGTTTTTCTTATAGCATAAGGGTGTGCACCCCACTTGGTGCAAAAGTGTGCACTCTTAATGATAAAGAACTTGCATAAAGGAAAAGGTACACCTAGTACACCTTGAAGGTGCACCAAGCACCCCTAAGTGTAGAAAAGAGGGTTTTAGGTTTTTTTGTGGGTTTTTAGGGTTCTCGGTAAGTTTTTTAGTGATTAGGGTTTGTTTAGGATTGTATTTTCCACCTTATAGACTAATGTATTTCTATTTGGTGTAGATAAAATGGCTTCCTCCTTGTCCTCACTCATAGTAAAGATTTCTCTGAAGCCAATGGTCTTTAAGTTTCAAGATGTCCAACCAAAAGCATGCTTCTAGGATGTGCATTCAAAGATTCAAGACACTGAGTTAGGTCATAGTGAATGGAATGCATTCTTAGTACTTTGAAACCAACCAAAAGAGAGATTCCCAATGATTTTTGCACTTATTAGATCTAGATTGGTAAATGTGGCTTCATAACTTGTATCACTACAATCTTTAGAGTTGGTTATGGCCTTAGAAAAGAATTACATATTAGAAGAGAGAGTTGTGAAGAGCATAAAATGAGAGATCATCTTGCATCTAAGGCCAAAGAAAATCAATAAAGTATTCCACCTTCCAATGGAAAATTAGTACATTAGGTTGACTTATCATCAAGCATAAAGGTGGTACAAGGATCATGAATAGAAAGCTACTGAGATTATTCAAGCATCATATTTGATTGATAGGACACCTATGGGATGAAAAGTTAGAAAAGTTGACATGACTAGAGGGTATATGAAGGATGATATCAAATATTCCATTGTGCTTTTGAGTAGGATTATGGGTCTACTAGTAGCAGGGCACTTGAATATTTGGATGGTACATTTCCTCAAGACCATAAAAAGACTAAAATGCTAATTGATTGGGCCATAATACTTAGTGAGAATCTGAATGAACAAGTGGTGGTAGTTAAAACTGACCCCAGACTCTACATGACTTCATATTTGGTATATTTGTTAGCGGAAAGGACTACAAACTACCCAAGATTATTCAAGAGGCAAAGCATGCAAGATATTGATGCTTAGCCTTATGTGGTATACCCCCAACTAGTGAAGAGAATTTTTTCTAATCAAATTAAAGAAGACAAGATAGTGAATGATGCTTTCATTTTTGCAATTATCTAATTAATTGAAGGTTATTATGCAAAAAGGATGTCAGTAGAGGCAACGACAAGGATTGTAGAAATAGGCACCTAGTACATCAAATACAAGACATTCACCTACCTAATGGTTGATAGGATTAAACCATAAACATAAATAATAATTATATGCAAAAATAACCAATAAAATAAAATAATAGATTACACAGAAAAAAAAACAAGACACCAAGGTTTAACATGGTTCACCCAATCCTTGGGCTATGTCTACCAAACAAAAAGTTTGATATTATTACGATCTAGTGATTACAACTGGATTACAATCTGTAATCCCTTATAGCTCAATAGCAATACAAGAACCAATTTTGCATCACAACTTAATGAAAATACCTAACCCTAGGCCCTTTTATACAAGTAATTTTATGTTGCTTTAGGGTTACAACATGTCAGCCATATGTCAGCCATAATATCAACCACGACCCAAAATGTTTTTATGAAGTATGTACAGTACTTTCCTAATTAGTCACCACAAACTAACAAGGGTAGAAGGTACAGCTATAAATCCTAAGAAGCTCCCTAGGTATCCATGTGATAGACTCATTCTACTAGAGATTACATGACAACTTACATCTACATATGACAAAGTGAGAAAACAACATAAGAAGACTTGGGTATGGCCTATCACCATAGGTCCATTTGGAGCCAAGAAAAAATAGAATATCATGACTTTTTATTTAGAATGGGATTAGTATCCCTTGGAGGACTATAACTCCCCTTGTCCATGTTTTGATAATATTGGTAGAGTTTAATAGTTGGCAGGAAAAAAATTTAAACATGAAGATGTCATAGAGGATCATTGGATCAATGCAATAGATGACTATGATATCCAGATAAGGGATTACTGTAGGATGACTCTTTATTTGGTAGGTAGTGCCCTAAAAATAAAGGTCCCATTGAAGGTTGTTCAACAAGACACTGAAGAGCTCTTAGAGCCCCTCTATAATCAAGATAAGATATATGATTAGTTAATCATGAATGTAGAAATTGATAGAGAAGAAAATGTAGATATCAATCATAGGGTGAGGCATATCATCCAGTTGATAAAGGAATAGATTAAAAAGCTATTCAAGTTGGACCTAGTTCTTAAAAAAATAGCCTTATAGGCCACAACTTACCTAGTAAAGGGAAGAGGGGTGAAAGTTATAGTATCAACATTCATAGCCCAATCTCTAGTTAGGCCAAAAATGATGTATCAACATGATAGGGAAGTTTGATACTTCAAGTTAGAGAAAGGAAAGAATAAAAATAAATGAGTTTCTCCTTAGTGAGCTAAGCTTAAAGTTGAAAGGACTCAAGCCTAGGAAGCAAGTCAAGTCCAAGATAATCTACAAGTGCCACCACTAGAATAGGGACATAGACCTAAAGAGGAATCACAAGAGGTTTCCCCATAGGTTATAGAAGAAGAAGAGCCTTCATCAGCTCCCAAGAGAAAAAAAGGATAAGACTCCAATGAAAAGGACTAGAAGACAAAAAGTGCAAAGTAAGGTTATTCCTATTCCTTTAGTTCAGGAAACTATTCCTAAAGAAGTTGAAGAGGATAAATAAGATGAAGAGGATAAATTTTTATTAAGTCAGACGACTAATTTAGCTAGGACTACTAAGGAAAAACCAAAGAAGGAGTTCCACTATAATGTTGTAATCTATTCCTACACAATCTATTCAGGTTACAACCTTAGAGGGTGAGCTACAATAGTGGATTGATGAACAAGAGGACCAAAGGGCTAATTTCTTTAATATGTCAAATTTTGACTTCATTCCTATAGGTGCTAAACTCATAAGTGAAAAGATAAGGGATACACCAATGAATCAACCTTTAGGAGAAGATTGGAGTCAATTGCCACCTTCTCTACAAGGACCTCTACGTGCCCTACCATCACTAGGTCAAGATTTATCTTTTTTGGATAAAGGTTCATCCACTCCTCTCCCTCATATTAATGAAGAGAAAGTAAAAGTTGTATAGGAAGAGGATCCACAACAAACACCCACCGATGAAGTATCAAAAGAGGGGCAAATATATGAAGAACCTCAACAAACTTCTCAAGATATAAAGGTGAGGACTATGCATTCAATAGACATAGGGATTTCTGATGTAGATCCCTCATAGAAAGAAAATACCCTAGAGAGGAGTGATAAGGGAAATGATCTAGTAGAAAAAATCCCCACTTCTTGTAAATATATGTCTCCAATAGAAACTGCTCCAAGATGATTGAATAAAGATGTGATGGTTAGGCATAAAAGGTAGTTGTATTGTAGTGAGGATGAGGGAAAGAGAGAATTAGTTGAAACCCTCAAGAAACCTAAGTTATCTAAGGGTGATGCGCATACATTGGCATTTATTATGAGGTACCAAAATCAAGACTATTTCACTCACATTGCCATCCCTCTTCTACATGTAGATATTAAAGATCCAACCACAAATGATTATTAGATTAAAGAGGTCTTGCTGGGAAAGCCAACTATGGACATGGCTAAATTGATGATCATCACAAGAATTAAAGAAGTGTTTAACCACCTGGAAAAAGATGCGTCTAAATTGTTGAGGCTCTGAAAATAGAATGAACTTCTAAGGGGTTATTTGCATGAACTGGTTGGTCCTTTGGACCCTAATCATCCTGAGGAAACTCTAGGTGCAACATTAGACAACAAGAAGAATGCAATTGTATAATTCGATCCATTTTTGAAGTTTTGCCAGTAATGGAGGGAAATTTTTGAGGAAAAAGGTATGTAGATAATAGAAGGAAACATAAAATTATTGCACCATATGCAAAATAATGCAGATAGGCTAGTTGCTACACTGAACCAGGATTTTGGATTGATGGATGAGGTACATACCTAGGGTAAAGACCTTCAAACATTACAATCAATAAAGGGGAAGAGGTATCATATTCTCATGGATGTATATACATGGGATGAATTAGATAAGATAGATGATTTGATCAAGAAGATTGTTGTTGCTAATAAAGTAACGGAGACATTGCATGTGGATATTCATAAGCTCAAGGATCAAACCTAAGAGCAAATTTTTGAAGCTAAGAAGTATTACAATGATGCTTGGCTTAATATTTTTGAAGATGAATCAAGGGATAAACTCCTATTTGTGCCAATAGTTGTCGAATAGTTTTAGAAAACCTTTGAAGAACCTTCAACTAATGAAGACATTAGACAAGCATTTAAGACAAAGAAGGCATTGTTAGAATTGGATGTAAAGCTCAATGATTTTGCGGAGACTCACATAGAAGTGGGCAACTATTAGAAAATAATAAAATATAATTATGATGCTTTTGATTTTATGGATGCAACCTAAGTGATGGATATCATAGAAAAATTCAAGACCAAATATCTAGACATAGCTCTCCTATCAAGGGGAAGAAAACCCAGAAGCTAGAATTTTAGTTTTATAAATAGGGAAAATTTTCCATTTTTTTAATTTGCCACTAAGGTGCACTTCTCCAAAGGTCGACAAGGCACAAAAGATGTGCCTCTCCAAAGGTGTGCTTCTCAAAGGTGCACCGGAAGTTTTTTGAAAAGTCAAAGGTGCACCAACAGTTAATTACCAGTTCCAAATTTAGAGCTTTCCATGCACCAAAAATGCATTCTGACAATAGTTTAACTTTTAAAAACATCCATAGAAGGTTGAGATTCTATTTTGGCATCTCTAGAGACTCTACATATCTAATAAATTCCTTCTTCTTATTTTCTCATGTTTCATTGTTTTAAGACATATAAAGGCTCGTGCACCCATTAATTGATATAAACAAGGGTGGAGTCCTACTTAGCACCATTTAGAGAGTCATTTGAAAAATAAATAGATTATTATTATTATTTTAGAAGCATATGTTTTCATAAAGAGATCTCTCACCCTCAACATAAGTTGAGGAGATAATTTCTTATAAATTCAGGAATGTAACATATATTTGAGGTCAATATTTTGATGCAATAATATATGCTTTTGGTATTCTCATTCTAAGTGTAGGTATTCTTGTCAAAGTGTGTTGTTTTTGTGGATTCTTGTTCATGATAATAATGGAGCCAATAGTTTTTTGTGTTGATTTTATTGTGTGATAGTTTAGTTTTGGTATTTGTCATGTGTTGATAAATTCCAGAAGCCTATAGAGTTGGAGAAGAGATCACTCTTTTGTTGCTACATAGCTTCTCATCTCACATGAGTGCACTTTTTATGGCCTTGAAATTTGATAAGTGAAATATCTTTCAATTTTACTAAATTCCATCAACAATTACATTAGTGGATTTGAGGAAGCATTGCTCCTACTTTCATTGGTTTTCTACCTGATCTTTTCAACGATTTGACTCACAAACATGTTGTTACCATTTTTCATGTCCATAAAGAATTTATTTTTCATGCTATTTAATTTCATCTCTCATTACCTTATCTTTTTTATTTTCTTTTCTAATCCTTGGTTAAATTATAAATTCATATAGTTGCATTGCTAGATTGCATCCATTAAAAGATAGAAAATACCCAAAACAAGCATATCTTTTCTTTGTGTGGTTAACTTTGAAACAAAAAGTAGATTTATCATCTTATCCAAACATAGTTCAAACCAAAAAAGTCCTCTTTGTGAAAAAAAACATTTATCTTCAATTGAGTGGATTCTAGTAGGTCGCAAGATTGCTCGAAACCTTGGAGTTGATCCCAAATCATCTTTTTAAGAGAGGAGTTTGAAAGGATTCCTTCCATTAAGCATCATCCAAAATGAGAGCTCAGCATCTTTCTATCACAAATAATCTAGGAGATGAAGTGTTTTTAGGGTCTACATGTAAACAAGGAGAGATTGACATCATGGTTATTATGACTGGAGTGCACACTTTCTTTGGGAAGGCTTCTCATTTAGTCAACTCCAATAATGTTGGCCATTTCTAGAAGGTAGGTAACAATATGGAAAAGTATTTACACCATATGATTGTAAGATGAATGTATGCTTCTCCTTTGAGGGAGCAATTTTTGATCTTTTAGCTTGGATTTTAGACTTTATCTAGATTTCAGGAAAAGTTCTAACAATACTTATTTTTTAGTATAGATTTATTGGATCACATTGCCTTTCTCAATAGGTACTACTATTGTGACATACATTTGGTTCACTTCTTATTATCTGATAAAATTGGATAAATTTGTTTGCATTGAAACTTAATAAGACCACATGATTTGATGTTTAGGGTGTTATTAAAAAAAGAATGACTACTATTGAAGAAATAGTTGGAATGGATGTTCTTTGTAGTGATAAGACTAGAACCCTCACTCTCAACAAGTTATCAGTCAATAAAAAATCTTATTAAGTTAGTGTCCCATAAAGATATTTTTCAAGTTTCAATTTACTTCTTTTGATGTTTGGTTACTTCTACGTATGGTTTGGTTGTTCATTACTAAAGCCTACTAGCCCCTTTGAGGAATCTATCCTTTTCCATAGTGACTTGAAAAAGTATATACTATTGCATGTTATGTGTCAACATAGAAACTAAATTCTAATTTTAAAAAAAATACTTGCATTTGCAAAAGGTGTCGACAAGGAAAGAATATTGTTACTTACAGCTAGAGCTTCAAGAGTAAAAAATTAAGATACAATTGACATTGTTATTATTGGAACTTTGGCAAATCCAAAAGAGGTAGCACCTAGAAACTTTCCCTATTTTTATTTTAATATTTTGAAATGTTGATTGTTAGTTGAGATTTTAATATATTTTATAGATTATTTCTCTTGTGATGGGGAATGATCTTGGAATTGGAATTTTTAACTTTGATGCTTTGTTATAGGCAAGAGAAGGAATTACTAAACTTCATTTTCTACCATTTAATCCTATTGCCAAACATACATCACTTACCTATGTTGATTCTAGTGGAAATTGGCATTAGGATAGAAAAGGGATACTAGAGAAGGTAAAAAAAAAGATCTATTTTTATACATTATTTACTTTAAATCCTTCTAAAAATGTTCTTCTTAGCACTTGATAGCCAATAGGTTGCTACCCTATTCTACTAAGCATTGTAACTATTTGTTCTTATCCTGTGACATTTTTGTGGAACATATTATTGACCTCTACAAATGAACACAAGATGTGAGAAATAAGGTGCATTCAGTAATTGATAAATTTTTTGAATGTGAACTTTGATCTCTTGTTGTATCTAGATAGGTATGTTAATCTTAATTTTGCATCATCTAAGAAGATGCAAGGTTTATTGAAGTTACTTAAGATTTCCTTGATATGTAAACTATAGGAAGGACCTAAAAAGAGAAAAGAAAGTGTTGGAGGTCCATGGAAATTCATTGGTTGTTTCTCTTTGTTTGACCCTCCTTGAAATGATAGTGTTGAAATAATTCATCAAGAACTTAACCTTAGATTCAATGTGAAGATGATCACAAGTCTATGATATACATTGATTTTGTATGCTTATGGTTTCTACTCTACAACAATGGCTCTGAATCATAATCAACACTTTGTTAACCCTATATTTTATGTTTTGTAGGGGATCAACTTTCTATTGCCAAAGATACTCCAATACTTCATTCTTATATTGACATTGGATGTTGTATTTGTCTAGATATTCTTAACTTGCCTCCTAGGGTATGGACATTAAACTCCAATGTGCAGATTTTTATATTCCAAAATTGTTGTCCTAGAGATTGTTTGTAATGTAGATGTTTGGAGGGATAATTTATGAGCTTGGAAATATATTCTACTTTGAATGTTCATCTTGAAGAAAAAAAATTCTTGTGGGTCATGAAAAAAATGGCTAATGTAGTCCATTTGACACCTAATGTGAACTAGTAGCCAATTCTACCAAATTGGGAAAAATAAAAAAGTACCCACTAAAAATTAGTAATTGTTGCACCACACAATATAGAATAGTTACACGGTTCCTTAATTACTTCATGAATCTCATGAGTATTAGCGATAAGCAATCAAGGACTACCAAGTTGTTTTGATTTTTCAAACTTAATCCCTTCTTTTGAAGTTCTGCAGAGTCAATCAAATCTTGCTAAAAGAAATAGAGGATAAACACTTGTTCACATTTGAAATAGCTCACACCAGTAAATGTATTTTTTGGGTTGTTGGCATTTTTTTTACTATGATCAATTCTGATACAACTTTTTTTATTTTTGTTTTCAGTTAGTTTTCTGTATGAGTCTAGTTTGAGCCATATCATTGCCTGGCTAATGCGTTGACTCATTAAGTATGAAAAATATAATTTTATTTTAGAGAATGTTCATTGATTGGTGATGAAATCCAAAAAACAAATTTCTTGGAATATTGTAATTAGGGGTTGGGAATGTCTCATGGTTTCTTTGCTAAGCACTTTATTTGAGAATGCCCTTCTTACCAAAGTAGCTGAATATGATGATGCCCCTTTACTAGGTGTACATATCAACATATCCAATATGGATGCATGTGTGATGCAACTTGATTGGGAGTTGAATACTCTCCCCACATGTGCCCAAAAAAAACTAATTTACTAGTTGCACTACATACTATTTGTGTTGATAAAGAAACTAATGTTAATCTTTCAATTTTTTAAAAATTTCAATTGTGCAAAAAAATTTTATAAACAGAACACACACAGATGAAAAAGATGAACGCTATGCTTTTCTATTTTCACCAACACATTTTAAGGTGTTCTTTCAACACAACTATACTCTTTTTCACATTTTATTTTTAAATATTTATTATTTAAAAATGATAATTGTTTATAGTTTTTATACTGATATTATTGTATATATGTTTATTTATATGCACTTGTATTTCATGTTTTTTTTCTGCAAAATTGGTACTTAATGGTAGCTAGCTTTTGTTAATTTAGAAATTCATAATTGTTAGAATTACTTTAGAATAACTAAGAGTGGGGGGGGTGAATTAGTTATTCAAGGTCTAGATGTCCCTTTCAAACTTTAAACCAAGTGTGATAAATCCATTCAATCATTTAGTCATTCAAACTTTAACTTGTCTAATTAGCAAGTTACTATAAATCAACATGCAAATATAACACATAGGGAATCAACACATGACACAGTGATTTACGTGGAAACCCACTTTGGGAAAAACCACCAATAACATGCTACTTAATTATCACCCTTCTGAAGTGATGCCTTGTGAAAGGCCTGCCCTGTTAAAGGCTTACAACCCACACTATTAAATGTGACCTTATTAGAGGATTTAAACACCCTATTAGAAGTGAGCCTGATGAAAGGATTTTAGAACATTCACTTGGAATGCCACCCTGTTAAAGGATTTACAAATGGTTGCTAGGCCACCTAAGTCCATAGGATTTTTAGATCTGATACAATTTTTAGAGAGTATTAGAAAATCTTGACCTAACTACAACATACAACTTATATTTTAGATTTCAGATCACTTCTCTGCTCATATCCTTGCCTAGCCTTCTATCTTTGCAACTCTTAACTACTTGCCTTTTCTTAGTCTCCATACTTAATGTACTAGTGCAATCATATCTTCATGACCACTTGTAGAAGTAGAGCCTCTATGCTCTTTCTTATCCTTCTTGACACTCTTTCAATCACTTCACAGATTTGACACTTCTGCAACAACAGTATTAGTAGCTCTCTTCTTCTTGGTTTATGACTTCTTAAATAGAATTCTTGGAGTTCCTTTTCCCACTCAATTCATCTTTTTCTTCAATTTCAATTTGCATGAATTAGATAGGATTCATTGCATCTAACCCATATTCTGTTTCCTGAAGAAGCTTCTTGAATAATCAATTAGAATTCACCCAAAAATGGTTTACATAGGATTCTTTGCCAATAACTCATCATCCTTATCCTCCAACTTGTTCAAAAAATTAAATGTAACCACTAAGTCAGCTTGGAATTGGAAAATCTTTGTTATTTGAAATAATGTAGTAGCTTGGCACTATTGAAATACTGGTGCTTGACACATACTGTGTTACTCAACATCAACTATGTTTTTCCTAATGCTCGGTACCTAAAGATTACTCGGCACCAACTAAATTTTTTTCCTGATGCTCGGCACTTGAAGATCACTTGACACTAACTAAAAATGTTTTTTACTCAGCTTCTATTATGAATTTTCTCGGCTTCAACTAATTTTCTCAACTTCTTCTGATGATCAAGGTTAAAGCTCTGCAATTAACTTTGTGACAACTTCTTTTTCCAATATGTCTAAATGTGACCATCCTCTATCTCTTTGAGTATGTTATCAATACACTACTTAACCATTGTCTTAGCTAATCCTTGCACTTCATTACAGCATCATAACTCAACCTCTCCCTTAGGTTCTCTTGTTACATCTTGTTGATCAAATCATCAATCAACTAAGTGATAGTGCTTGAATCTTATAAGAAAATATCAGTCCTCCAAATAGCAAGTTTGAAATCAATGGCAAAAAAATGATTGAAACATTCTTTTACAACAATATCCTTCTTTGATCTTAAAAAAAAATGAGCTTTTCAATCAGATTTTCAAAAATAATTACATTCATCCAACAAAAAGAAAGATTATAATGGATGCTTTAATTTCC
This sequence comes from Cupressus sempervirens, assembly GCA_028749045.1. NCBI lineage: Eukaryota > Viridiplantae > Streptophyta > Pinopsida > Cupressales > Cupressaceae > Cupressus > Cupressus sempervirens. The sequence goes on from CM053787.1 coordinate 282,644,756, forward strand.
TGTGAAATCTCCAATAAGATTCACCCTTAAATGTAGCCATGTCTTGAGGTATTTTGAAATGATTGTGTCCTCCCTCTAACTAATAGCCATATTGGACAACAAATTCACCTCTATATTTGCTTCCTTGAATATATGCATTGTGGTGTACTTGATTCAAACTCTACTAAAATCCCTCTAATGTTTTCCATCCATATTCTCATTCAGCAACCTGATGAAATTGCTTGGACCATATTCATCAAGTCACCTTCAATTTCCAAATGTAGAAGATTTTTATTTTTATGCATTGGCACTCCTTCCATCAATGCTATAAACTTTGTCTCACTATTCCTGTCATTCATAATTTTAACCGGTCCTCCCCAAACCAAGTCAGCCCTATCATTCCTAATATTAAATATGGTGCCCAAGGGACCTAGATTCCCTCTAGAGGCGTCATCAAAATTTAGTTTAAGATGGCCAGATGAGGGCAATCTCCATCTTGCTTCTTTCCTATAACTCTTTATTTTAGCACCTGCAATCTTTGGATTTATCAAGCATCTTTACTCCCTTGTCATACAATCATCCCATTTCAAAAAGTTTCTATGGGATCTTGAAGCCACATATGTATTAATATGTTCACATACTTTAATTTGAAATCCCTAGGTAGTTCTTTCTAACTATGATACTTTCTCATTGAAAAGTCTTACATTTCTTCCTTTCCATAGTGTCTAGACAATAGTTTAGGGTCATGCCATCCACAACTCTTCCCACACTAATCCTTTGGACATTGTTGGCCAAGACATGAGACTTTGTTTCTTTTGTAGGGGTATATGTAAGCCCAATTTCATTTTGATGTGTTTCCAACACTCTTGTGCTATGTTATATTTAACAAAGAGGTTATATGTTGTTTTCTCCTATTCAAGATACATTTGGCATCCAAAGGGTCCCACCATTCCTAGATCCATCAACCTTTCTCCTAAAAACATCCTATTTTTTACTTCCAACCAAGAAAGATGTTAGCCATAGGTAGAATACAAGAGTGCCAAGATAGCTCTTCTTTCTAATCACATCTTTCTTGGTCTTGTTTAATTACTTCATAGCCTAGTTTTGGCATGAAGTTCCCTATCTTAGCTACATACCAAAAGATCTCATCTAACCACTCATTGATCAAAATCCACCTTTTCTTAAGTACAAATTGAATACAACCTCTACTCAATCTGTTGAACATTTCAAAGTCTTTCCATATGAAATTGGTCAAGTCATGTTCCCTAAATATTTCCATGTAGCCTCTAACTTTTGGCCTCATCACTAGGACCAACACTCTTGTGATACCTAGTAGATTCGCACCATCTCCCTATCTTTAAATTTGGGAAGCTCTAAATATTTGACTAAGAATTGGTTGATCGATTTGGTTTATCTGATTTCCAATTCTCCATTGCTATCTTCATCCTTCAGTAAGGGAAAGGATGATTTTATACATGAAATTGGTTCATTTTACCAACTACTATAGAACAATCTATAATTATCGTCTTATCATTATCTTCTAAATCTTTTAAGGGATGATATTCCAAAAATAGAGTTTCCCCCTATTTCTCTTCAGCTTCATTACTAGAATTTGGATTCTTCCCTTCATCCAATGCATTCACCATCTATTAATCTTTAAGAATTTTCCTTCTCCAATATTTATTTTCTAGAATCTAATATCTAACATCATTATGCTTTCTTCTACAACACCTCAAGCAAAAGAATTTATTTTCCTCAATCTTACTTGGTTGAGTCTTGACACCATCCTTCAAAGGTAACTTAATAAGACTAGGAAAATTAAGAATGGAAATGATTTAGATTCTAGAATATTTTTTAGAATCATCTTCCCCATATCATAATTCTAAATTTGACCTAGATTATTCCCAATCCTATTCAAACTTTCTTCACTCCAAAATTCTAATGGTAAATTGTACCAAATCCATTAAGGGTCATTTGTTGGTGACATTCTTTTTGGATCAAAGTTTGTTATCCATTTCATAATGTATAAGTTACTCTTCCTAAATTTCCATAGACAACCCAAAACTTTATTTTTCTATTCCTCATAATCAAATTCAACAATAAATAATTGATCTGATGTAAAATATAACTCCTTTTCCTTACTCCATTTTTCTTTCAACCAACTTTAGATTTCTGATCTTCACTTTGGATTTCCTAGAATCTAACCCAACATGGTTGTGTTTTGTAACAAATGGATATCTCCATATACCACATCAAAAAGGTCAACCTCTTAGCCTTCATCACCATTGCCAACATAATTTGAGTTTGAGTTTACTAGTATAGTTGTAGACCAATTTTCATCCTTCACCATCACTCATAGACACCTCTAATTACCAATATGTATTTCGTGTTGTTTAAATGTTAGTGATTTTTAAAAATAAAATGTATGCACTATCTATCTATCTATCTATCTATCAATTTCTCTTTTCTATGTACATTATTATGAGATAAATAAGGATTTTTAATTGATAATCATAATTTCTACCATTTTTTTTGTAATTTTTTTAACCTTGATGTTCTTAATTTAAAATTGCACATTTTGGAACTTATTATTTGAGTGAGGGTGTTACAAAATGTGTTATTAATTGAATTTTTATTATTATTCATCTCTTGCAAGGAGCATGGAGGTCATCCTTGAATATTGCCACAGTGTTGGAAAGCATTGGTTTGTTTGTTTCTAATCCAAACCCTGATGATGGACTTATGTGTGATATTGTGAGATTTCTTATTATTTCCATTGGTTTCATTCCCAAAACATTGTATTTTTCTTACATTTGATTTCTCATCCATGGTGTTGAACAATAGAGTGAAGAATACAAGCACAATAAGACTACATTTCATCAAAAGGCAAGATCATGGACCCAAAAGTATGCAATGCAAATGGAGTGTTAGAGAACAACTATGATAATGAACATTTCAAATCCAGGTAGCTCACCATTGATATGAGCTTGAACAAGGTTGCTGATGAGGCTAATTATTGCCTCTATTTTATGATAGTTTTAAACACTTTGTTGAACACTCTATTTTATTTTCATCAGGACATTTGTGAACTTATGTTTACCTAAACCAATGATTAACCCATGGGTAGATAGTATGTCATCATTTTCCAATATCATATATATGATGTAGTATTTCATATAATTATCAGAATGTGTGTTCTTATATTTGAATTTAATTTGATAATGCTTATTTGCAAATTTCTCTACATTATAACTAACCTATTAGCAATGAAACTGAAGATGATTGGAAGAATTCAAAGATGAACATTGAAGATAGCCAATAGCATTCAAGGAGATTAAAATGTTGAGGTTTAGCCATGGTGGAGAAAAATCATAATGGTACCAAAGGACATGGTTGTGAGTATGGAGGAGCTATGAAGACTTACTACATTCTCTACATTTATTATTATGTCAAGTAGTTGTTTAGACTTTATTATTCCCGCCTTGAGTCATTATCTTTTCTTCCCACCTTGAGCTATTATCTTTCCTTCTTTTTTGCCTACGGATTTGTAGCTAGTTTGTTAGCTCTTCTATTTTGAAATAAGCATTGATCTCTATATATAGGGATCAGACCAATTGTGTTAGGGGTTAGAAGAAGAAGAAATTTTATGAAAACAAACTGTTAACTTTTGTAGTGAGTTGTCTTTATAGTTCTATGTATTGTTGCCATGTAATTAATTTTTGAAATGTAATGAAATAGTTTTTGGCTTCTATCCTATGTTAGTAGATTAGTAGAAGCCAACCAAGAGGGCCCACTTGGGAGGTGGATTGGATTAGAGTAGTATAGATTTATTTCCAAGCATTTCTAGTATTGCACGTAGAAGTTGTAAGTTCCTTCCTATAGCATCACACTTTAAGAATGTTCCTGCAGCATCTATGAGAACAGTTATAGTAGATGAACTGAGTTGGAATATATGTTAGCATTTCATTGCATTTCCAATATTTGTAAAGAGTTAAGCATGTTAGTTTCCTATAGCAATAGTTTAGGTTATTTTCCTTGCATTTTACTTTCCTGTAGCATAAGTATAATGACTCATTAAGAGACCTAGTGCACATACTGTGCCAACCATTTCAAGTATACATCCCTAGGTTGACAAGATTAAATGCACCTCATAGTGGGAAAAATAGTCCTTAGATTGAATACATTATTCCTAAGCATGGCCTAGAGCATGATTAATATACATCTATTGTGAGGTGGACCGTTTTTGGTGCTGTTGCAAGGGATGGTGTAAAGCTAGGAGCATTCTTCAGTCATAGTTTTTAGATAATTTTTTAAAGAAATTTCTAGTTTTAAAGATTCCATCACCAGTGTGAAGAGTTCAATTGTATGCATCGAAGAGGAAGAGGACAAGATGAATATGGTAGATTTCTTTCATGGGAATCTGTTAATTTGAATAAAGAAATTGAAGAAGAAGAAGTTGAGTTTCCTTTTGAACATGCAAGCCCTATTTTTCCTACATAATCATCTTCAAGAGCAGAACCTATAGATACAAGTAGTTTTCAAACATTTGCTAAAATTTTGGCTAGTTTCCTTGATAATATTGCTTTAAATCCACCAGTTGTTAATAGTTCAGTACCTAATGTTCCTTTTCAGCAACAACCTCATAATCTAATACCTCTAGTAATGGCACAACCTATGTTTCCATTTCCTCCCCCAAGCCTCATAAATATTGATAATCTCAAGAATATACCTATAGCTACTATTCCAAAGTTCTATGGCCTTACAACCAAAGACCTTGATACTTGTTTGAATTTGACATACTTTTTCATAGTTTTGACTAAAACATTGATGCCCATAAGCTCAAATTATTTCTAACAACATTGAAAGAGTCAGCTCTATGATGGTTCATGGGCTTAGGAGTCAATACAGTAGGATCTTGGGATGAAATGAAAAATCTATTTTTGGATAAGTATAAAGAGTATTGCAAAGAATTTGGTTCAAGAGGAGATGATGTCTTCAAGATATCACAAAAGGAGGAAGAAACATTGGAAGACCATGTTTCACATTTCTTGTATACACTACAGAAGAACCCTCAGCATGTGTTGTCAAAGGATTCACAAAAACTAGTCTTTCTGAGAGGTGTGGATAATAACTGTCTAGAAGCACTAGACCTGATGGCTGGTGGTGATGTATATCAAGCTTCTTGGGATGACCTCAAGAATATTTGTCAAAACTATTAGAGGTCAACCATGAAGAAAGGCCGAGGACCTCATTCCAAAGACACTAAAGGAATCAGCCAAGGGATTTCAAAGCTTGAGATATCTAACCTATTGTCAGATTTTAAGTAGGACATCATCAATGATGTCGCTACACATCTCAACACAATGGCTGCAAAGAAGAATGCATGCAAAAGCTAAGTTATAACTACCTGAATATTTCCCTCATTGCTAGAAGCAAAAGAAGGATTACCAATGCAAAGTGGTTGCAAGCATGGAGAACCAACATCTTCCAACTTAGTACCTCAAGATAGATGGAGATGATGAGTAAGTTTTTTTTTGTTTCTCAATGCCAACCATGGGCCCAATGTTAAGGTATGCCTTGGGACCCTTTGTAAAATTCAAATTCATATGGTAATCAATGGCAAAACCGTAATTTCCAAGATCCTCCACAATATCAACCTAATTGGAATAATGTTGGGCAAAACAATCTTGCCAGCCATGGGCTCAATGTTAAGGTATGCCTCAAGACCCTTTGTAAAATTCAAATTCATATGGTAATCAATGGAAAAACTATAATTTCCAAGATCCTCCACAATATCAACCTAATTGGAATAATGTTGGGCAAAACAATCTGCAACAACCCCAATGGCCTCAGAATTCCCAACCATCCTGGCCCAACCAATAGAATAACCAATGGCTAAACCAATAGAACTATTGGCAAAACCAATAGAACCAATGGAAACCATCCCAAGGGAATTGGCAGTCTACAAACCAATGGAGGGGATCTCAATAGTGGCCTAAACCAAATACCAACACTCCACAATTACTACCTCTAGTTCAACAACTTTCTCTAATGCCACCACCTACAAATCTTGGACCTTAAAAGAAGACATAGTTACCTACACAACCTTAGCCAAATCAAAATAGCCAATAGCCACAACAACCCATGTATAGTGTTGATGCTCAGCAATATCTTGCTTATGCTCTAAGTGTTGCAGATATACATCTAAGATCTGGTACAACTTTACTAGCACCTAAACCACCTCTTATAATTGAAATACCAGATACTCCTACAGCATCAGAACCCTCAATTGCTAAAGAGGTTGAGCCAACCAATGTCACCATTTCAACCCAAGCTCAACTAGTAGTGAAACCTCCTTTTCTAGAAAAGCTTATATGAAATAAACCTATACAAAAAGAGGAACAACCTTTTGATATTGTTGATTAGTTGAAGAACATGCATGTCCAAATACCCCTATTCCAAGCCATCAAAGATGTTTCAATCTATGGAAAAGACATTAGAGATGCCTATTTGAAGAAGCTTAGAAAGAAGAAAAAGGATCCCACCATAGTCTAGGTTGTGGGACAATTGGTTGAAATTATGTTAGGAAAATTGATCACACCAAAATATTCTGATCTAGGTTGTCCAGTAGTGGATGTGAGCATAAATGGGTAGTCTGCTAAAAATGCTTTAATAGATCTTGATGTTGCTATAAATGCCATGACCAAGGACACTATGAAGAAGTTGAAAATAGAAGGATTAAGGGCTACTCCAACAATTCTACAACTTGTATGTAGTTCTACTGTCACCCGTGATGGGATGATAGAAAACATAGTTGTAACCTTAGATTCTCTAGAGTATCTTGCAAACTTCATGATTCTATCCCCCAAAGTTAATCCATCTCATTACCCTATCATCCTAGGTTGACCATGGTTAGCTGCAGTTGATGCAAATATAAGTTGTAGATTAGGTAATATGACCATATCCAATGGCCAAGCAACAAAGAAATTTGATTTATATCCTCCAACACAACCATTACCAAATTTGAACACATCTATTTGGCCAAATTTAGGGAATGAAGAAGAAGAGTTGAATTTTATAGTATAGCTCATGATGTTACATTGACAATCCTTTCTAAATTTTTAGGAGGAAGATTTAGTACTTTAGAGTATCCTTACTAATAGTTGTGTGGTATAAAAAGATGTATCTGAAAGTTCTGTGTTGGAATTAAACACATATGTGGAATGTGATGAGAATTTTACTCTACTCAAAGAACTTGACATTCTTCATCCACTCTTACTTTGTGAATTAGAAGCAAGTCCAATCTCTGAAGCTACTATGATAGAGTCTACCACTATTATTAAACTATCTAAAGGTCATAATCTTCATGTTAATCCCAAATTAACACCCACATAGATGGAATAGTTAACACAGTTGCTTTAAAGGCATGAAAAGACCTTTGAGTGGGACTATGGTGATATGATAGGGTTAAGACCTACATTGTGCAACATCAATGAAGGATATCTACCACTCTGTTAACCCTAGAGAAGGATAAATCCAAGCCTTAGAGAAATAGTTAAAACTGAATTGCAAAAAATGCTTGATGCTGGTTTTATTTATCCTATATCTGATAGTAGATGGGTGTCAACCCTAGTCATAGTCCTCAGAAAGGGAGCAAAATGGAGAATTTGTGTAGATTATAGAGAATTGAACAAGGCCACCAAAAAGGATCACTTTCCTTTACCATTTATAGACCAAGTTCTAGACACTCTAGCTGGAAAGAAGTATTTCTCTTTTTTAGATGGGTATAGATGTTATAATCAAATTAATATTACTCTTGAAGATCAAGACAAAACCACATTTACATGCCTATGGGGTACTTTTGCATACTTTGTTTTACCATTTGGTCTATGTAATGCTCCTACAATGTTCCAATGAGCTATTATTATCATCTTTATTGATATATCACATGATTGTATGAAAATATATATGGATGATTTCACAACATTTGGAGTCACCTTTGAGGAAGCAATGATGAATCTTGAAAAAGTTTTGGTAAGGTGTCAAGAACATAACTAGGTACTTAATAGTGAAAAATGTTTCATGCTCATGTAGGAAGGTGTGGTACTTGGTCATTTCATATCAACTATAGGAATACAAGTGGATCCAGCTAAGATAGAGGTAATTCAAACATTACCCACACCTACAAAATTGAAAGATGTAAGATCTTTCCTAGGTCATGTTGGATATTATAGACATTTCATAAGAGATTTCAGAAAAATAGCTAGTCCCTTGTATAAATTACTCACCAAGGAAGCTGAATTCAATTGGACATCCAAATGTAATGAAGCCTTCCTGTAGCGTAAGAAACTTCTCACTGCAAACCCATTTCTACAAGACCCTGATTGGAATTTACCTTTCCATATATATACAAATGCTTCTGACTATGCCATAGATGCAGTTCTAAGACAACAATCTCAAAATCTTGAAAATGCAATATATTATATTAGCAAGAGCCTTCATGGACCAGAATTAAACTACATAGTGACTAAAACAAAAATGTTAGTAGTAGTTTATGCCTTGAACTAATTCTGACATTACATGATTCGCTATCCCATATTTGTTTATACTGATCTTGCAACAATTAAATATCTCATGAACAAACCTACCATAACAAGCAGGTTAGCAAGATGGTTACTATTGTTGCAAGACTTTGATATAACTATCCTTGATAAGCTTGGAAGAGCCAATGTTGTAGCTGATCCTTTATCAAGAATCCATCATGATGATAATGAAACTACTTTGGTAGATGATGCATTTCTAGATGAGCATTTATTTCATATTGCTGTTTAAACTCCATGGTATGCAGAAATTGCTAACTACATTGTAGCTAATAAAATACCAGTACATTTTTCTTACAAGGAAAAGAAGCTTCTTGTAGAGAAAATTTTTCATTCCTCTTGGATAGATAATCTCTTATTTTACAATGGACCTAATCAATTTATGAGAAGATGTGTGAGAGAGGACATGACATATGACATTCTACATGCATGTCATAATGAACCATGTGGAGGACACTTTGTAGGAAAAAGAACAGCCTTGAAAATCTTAACAACTAGCTATTATTGGCCTACACTACACAAAGATGTAGCCAACTATACATGAAAGTGTGATAAGTGTCAAAGGATGGGCCGACCAACAAGAATAGATGAATTGCCTCTTAACCACAGATGGTGTTAACATCATTTAACAAATGGGTCATGAACTTCATTGGTCCAATTGATCCTCCATCCAATGGGAAATCCTATATCCTTGTGTGCATTGATTACCTAATAAAATGGGTTGAAGTCAAAGCCATGAAGCATGCTCATGATGAAAAAGTTGCAAAATTTCTATATGAGTTTTTTTTTACTCATTATGATGTACCTAGAGAGCTAGTCACTGACCAAGGTGCACAATTTACCTCTAATCTAATCTCAGAACTAATGAAACAATATAACATTAGGCACCAGAAATCAAGTCCTTATCACCCTCAAGCTAATGGGCAAGCAGAGGTCACAAATCATGAGCTAAAGAACATCTTAACAAAAATAGTTCATTTACACTATAGGGATTCGACCAGAAGATTACAAGAAGTTGTTTGGGCCTACAAAGCAACATGGAAGACTTGTAGACACTTAAAATTGTCCTAAAACACTACATTAATTAATTTAATATTTCCCTTGACATTATAATTAATTATTTACTAATTAATTATATTTTTCATATTCTTCTACTTATTTAATTAAATTTATTTAATTAAATAGGTTTACTTTCCTAATGTATTTAAATTTAATTTAAATACTTCCATCCCTAATGTATTAAATTTATTTAATGCATGATCCCTCATAAATCCCCTTTTAAATAACTCTCATTTATTTAATTCCCTCCATCTCCATTAGATTCTCTAATCCTATGATTAAATTAAATCCTATTCAATTTAGTCTTAAACCTATCCTAAAACCTAGTCTACACCCATCACTTTCATCCTTCTAAGCCTACCTACTACTTAATCCCACTTATTTATACTAAACATATTGCTAAACCCCTTTTAGTTCTGAAGTGTGTGCTCACACATGTGTGAGGAACCCTCACACTTCTCACACCTCTCACACCTTCCACACTTCTTACACCTTTGTCCCCCACTCCTTCCTTTAAGTTTGCTCACACATGTGTGAGCAAAATTTGAATGTTGACCCTTGTATGACTTGTCTCCATGTCTCCCTCATGGCATCTATATGGATGCCACATAAATGCCACCTCCCCAAGGTCTCTCTTAAGCCTATAAATAGAGCTCTTGTCTCAAGCATTTTACATCTCCCTCATTTGCATTGTTATCATGCTAGTTTGTTACTAGAGATTTTAGCAATTTCTAGAGTTGCATTTGTTACTAACCTTTGGTAGTTGCTGTATTTTCATCTCATTTGCATTGTTAGCTTAGTTTTTTTCTTGAATTTCCATACTCATATCCTTTGAATGCTCTCAAGCATGGTTGATTCCATAGCCATTTTTTGAAGCATTCTCCACTCATTTAGCATAGTATCATTTTCACATTGCATTTCATATCAAGGGATTCACATAGTTGTGTTTCAGGAGAGCACACCATATTCCTCCAATCTAAAGCACACCAATAGGACCTGTCATGGGTGTTTTTGTTGAGCTTCTTTGAGGTTGCATGAGGACTTTGCTTTTTGGTTGCATTGAGTTGCAAAACTCAAGCATAGTATTAGTTGTGTTTTATTTTATTTTGAATATTTGATAAACCCATGCAACTAACATGTGCTTGTTTACTCTTGCTCCCAACAGGTTAGGTTTTCATGTATACAAGACTATTATAGGATTCACACCATTTGAGCTCCTATATGGGAAAGTATTAATGCTCCCCATTGAATTTTAACATAAAACTTTAAGAACTGCACTGGAGTTAGACATTGAACTTCATGTAGCACAAAGAGAATGTCTTTTGCATCTTAACTCTTTGTATTAAATGTGCAAAGCTACTTTGGAATGTATTGAAATTATACATAAACAAAGAAAACAATTGCATGACTCTCACATTATCAATAAACAATTTCAAGTTGGTGACTAGGCAATACTATATGATGCTAGGCAAGCTATAGACTAGATGGATGGGCCCATATGAAATTAATCATGTCTTTGACAATGGAGTTGTCCAATTAACTACCATTGATCTAGTGCCTTTTAAATTATTAGTCAATGGTCACAAACTCAAGTTATATAAATGGCCCCAAACAAAAGAGGACTTCCTACAAAAATTTCAGTAGCTAAATTCAAATACACACCAGGTAACTCTTCCTAAAGCCAAAGGTGCTAACCTTCCATCTACTGCTCTTCAACACTAATTTCTTTGTGCATGCTCATAATTAAAAAAATTTATGCCCACATAAAGTTTCAAACTTCTCCATTCACTTTCTTATTTCTTCTTTATCCACCTCATCTCATTTCTTTACCTTCCACCCACCCACCTTCCACGCCATCATTTTCTAATGCTTTCAATAAACACTGTAAGTTTGCTGATGGATGCTATCATTGCTGATGTAACTTTCACCACCTTTTGGTGTGTGCGACGATCAATTAATAGCTATAAGATTTTAAAATTATTATTCATTTATAGTATATAGATTTTTTTTATTTATATCTAATATTGCGTTCTTTATATTATGGTAGTGTTATTCTAGTTCCATACCCTGTACTAAGTCTAACAAGTGTGGACACTTGTCCATATTTCGTAGGGGGTAGGGAAGGTTACTAAAACCCAATGATATTCCTATTTATTTGTAAAGATTTTTCCAAATCTCCATATTTCCTTTATTGATGGAATTCAATTTTCGTAAGTACACAAGTGTTTAGGTGTCATATCCCTTATTTTTGAATGATTTTATTGTCAGGCTATGATGTGACTTGTATTAAAATTTTAAGTGATCTGAATCCCATTTTCAGATGATTTTCACACACATCCATGATTTACTCTCATTAAAGCCATATTATTGCTCATAATGAATTGTTATGAAATTAATTACCTATCAAATGAAATGTGAAAATGGGTTTGTAAAACAAAAAAAGAAGCCTAAATTCATAAGGGGAAAATAGTGCAAGTAGTACAGACAGTGAAAGTGTTAAGCAAAAATGGGTGAACAATTACAATGATGAGAACCAGCGGAGCATACCATTTTTCTCTTAGATGTAGAAGCAGTAAGGAGATTTAATGCATGTGGCTAGTTAGGGTATTTCTTAAGTTTGACTACATTTAATGAAAAAGCATCCATAAAATTCACAAGGATGTTTGATAAAGGAGAAGCTTTTGTATGGGGTTTAACAGTGGTTGCTATAGAAGAGTGAATAGTAGAAGTAATTGGGTTATCAGAAATAGGAGAACATTATCTTAATATGCATGATGCAAGATAAACCAGAGCTCAATTTGTCATACCAACTAATCCTCAAATGGATATTACCAAGCAAGGTTGCAAAAGAATGTCTCTTCTGCCACCATACAACAAGCTAGCCATGCACATTATCAAGTGCCTCACATGTGAAGGGAGATTTTCATATTTACATGCACATCATTTTAAATTGCTCAGTTGTATAAGGCATAATCATCTAGTAAATATTCCAAATTTCTTGTACAATATGTTGTGTATTAGTGCTAAAGAAACCCAAAAAGAAAAGGACAATTTTGTCACCCATCATGCCCTAATTAAATTACTCATAGAGAGATCACTTAGGGATGTTTCTCCCATGTCATGGGTAGAATTTGTCCAAGCTAAAACCTTATAACCCTAGGCCGCCCTTAATGAATAGCCCAATGAGGAGAATGTAGTTCCCACTAATGAACCTACTAAGCAAAGCACTTAAGAGGCTGAAGCTGAAAATGTGCAAGGCAATGTACAAGAATATGTATGAGAAAATGTCCAAGAGAATGTGTAAGAAACTATGTCTTTACTTGTTCAAGAAATCCAGAAACCTACCTCTTGCTGAGCAAAGAGAAAATAAAAATTGCAAGAAGAGATCTCTACTCTGGTAAAAGAAAAATCAAACCCTATAGTTGTGAGGCAAAAGAGAACTAAGATGGGTCCTATAGCAGTTACTCCTACAATAGAGACAAAAAAAGGAAGATGTAGGTAGAAGGCTGTGATACTAGAAGAAACCCCTATAAGAAGAAGTCCTAGAATGAGAGGACAAATTTCTAAAGAATCCACTTCATCCAAGCCACCTACTAAAGAATCCCCAGTACAAATTGTTCCTAATCACTCTCCTCCTCATCCTAAAACTAAAAACATTCCTAAAAACCCTAATGAGGAATGTAGGGTTGAAGTTAATAAAAATCAAAATGATACCTCAACAGGCCAACCAGGTACTTCAAGCTGTAGAGATGAAATAGTTCTTGCGCAAGTTTATCCAAATACTACCCTAGTTTCCTATCAATTAACATGGATTATTGATTTTTTAGAACATTTACAGAGAGAATAGAGGAAGAGGGAAAAAAGAAATGAAGAGGATAGTGGTTCCATTACCTTGCAAAAACTCCTTTTGCAATTGTTTGGACAACATATGTTTTTTGTAGACCTATGGGAAGAAGAGAGGAAAATAATGAAGAAAGACATAGTGTCTCTAAGTACAAAAATTATAGATTTGAAAGAGGAATTACCAAATAAAAAACAAATGATGGATCATGCCCTCAAATTGGTTGATCGAGAACTTTCCTGTAGAACACCACCATGGATTTATGCTCTCTATTTAAAAGAACAATTTCTTTTATTCCAACTTATGCTAACCCATAAGGATATAAACGTAGAATTCAAATCAACCTAGAAATTCTATGGTTTATACAAGACTCTATCATCCTAGTGGCAGAATTTTCTCTGTGAATTATATGTGCATAATTTTACTATCCCATCATAAACCCAATGGAATCCTTTACTCTATATAGGGGATATACATCTAAGGGCTTTGATTTCCTGGATGTCTAATGAAGCAAACTATGATAGGCAACTGAATCATTATAGAGATGAGGAAAGAACAAAGCCCCTGCCATTAAGAGCTAAGAGCAGTAAACCAAAAGAAGTTCTTAGGGATTGGTTCATATTAACTTATGGGGATAAGAACAAGGGAGTAAGGGATAAAATCTTGGCTGCCAGAACCAAGGCCTATGCTGATTATGAGAACTTACCCTACTTTTCATTCTAGAGAGCTATGGCTAGTGTTAGAAGTAGATGGGCTAGATTACTAGAGTCACTTAAAAGGTAAGAGCTACATAGTCTCATCAATTTGGAGGTTTCCCTTCATTGAGCTCCAAAGTATCTAGAGTTAGGGAAACAAGCTAGACCAGAACTATGGTGCCCACTCACTATGCAACCTCCAATGCTCATGTGGCCTTTATATGAAATTAATGTTGATAGACTTGAAAAGCTATAGGAGGACAATAGAAGGGAGGTTTGGGAAAGATCATGAGGTTTCTATTATACCTTCAAGAGAGCAGGAAAGGAAGGACAAAAGTTGGGGAATTTAGGTCACTGATGAGGAAATGCAATGCTTGAGGACAAGCATAATTTTACCAAGGGGTAGATGATGAGGGTAATTATTGCCTCTATTTTATGATAGTTTTAAAATCTTTGTTGAACACTATTTTTTTTTCATCAAGACATTTGTGAACTTATGTTTACCTGAACCAATGATTAACCTATGGGTAGATAGTATGTCATCTTTTGCCGATATTATATATATGATGTAGTATTTCATATAATTATTAGAATGTGTGTTCTTATATTTGAATTTAATTTGATAATTCTTATTTGCAAATATCTCTGCATTATAATTAGCCTGTTAGCAATGAAGGTAAAGATGATTGGAAGAATTCAAAGATGAACATTAAAGACGGTCAATAACATTCAAGGAGATAAGAACATTGAGGTTTACCCACGGTGGAGAAAAATCATAATGGTACCAAAGGACATGGCTGTGAGTATGGAGGAGCTATGAAGACTTACTACATTCTCTGCATTTATTATTATGTCAAGCAGTTGTTTAGACTTTATTATTCCCACTTTGAGTTGTTATCTTTTCTTCTCGCCTTGAGCTATTAACATTCCTTCTTTTTTGCCTACGGATTTGTAGCTAGTTTGTTTGCTTTTCTATTTTAGAATAAATTTCAATCTTATATATATAGGGATCAAAGAAATTGTGTTAGGGGTTAGAAGAAGAATAAAGTTAATGAAAACAAATTGTTAACTTTTGCAGTGAGTTGTTTTTACAGTTCTATGTATTGTTCCCATGTAATGAATTTGTAAAATGTAATGAAATAGTTTTTGGCTTATATCCTATGTTAGTAGATTAGTAGAATCAAACCAAGGGGGTCCACTTGGGAGATGGATTAGATTAGAGTAGTATAGATTTATTTCCAAGCATTTCTAGTATTGCAAGTAGAAGTTGTAAGTTCCTTCCTGTAGCATCATACTTTGTGAATGTTTTTGTAACATTTTTGAGAATAGTTATAGTAGATGAACTAAGTTGGAATATATATGTTAGAATTTCATTTTATTTCTAGTATTTGTAAAGAGTTAAGCATGTTAGTTTCCTGTAGCGATAGTGTACGTTCTTTTCCTTGCATTTTACTTTCTTGCAGAATAAGCATAATGACTCATTAAGAGATCTAGTGCACATACTATGTTGATCATTTCAAGTATACATCCATGGGTTGACAAGATTAAATGCACCTCATAGTAGGAAAAATAGTCCTTAGATTGAATACATTATTCCTAAGCATGGCCTAGAACATGATTATTATACACCTATTGTGAGGTAGACCAACTGCCACTAGATTAATATGAATATGGATACGCTTCACTACAAGTTCTTCCTATTCATATTAGATTCTAACATAATACATTTCTTCTTTCTTTTCCTTTCCTTTTGGTCATGTACTACTCCATGATTTAGAGTATTAGTGAATCCAATAAAATAATAATGGAATTTTAATATGATTGTCAAAGAAATTTAGTTTTCTAATCTCACCCTCTTTGTACAGTCTGGATAGTGATCAAATGTAAGGAACAACAACCATAAAAAAATTAAAGAAGGTGTTGTGGAACTTGTAAGTGGATCTCCAAATCAAAGTAACACTAAAGGGAAGCCAAAAGATGGGAATCCTATAAAATCAAAAATGTTTCTCAGCAAGAGACTCTCATTGCCAAAAGAACCCATGGTACAACCAACAATAAATCTTGTCCCTAAGGGGCCAGTGAAAAATGTTAATACAAAAATGTTCAAGAAGAATGCAAGATGCAAACCTACTTAGTGTGATGATAAGAATCATTAGAAAAAAATTACCTAATCATCCATCTATTGAAGGAAATGACAATAAGGATGAATTGCACTAAAATGTTGTGATTGGTGTTTCATCTATATTGATAGAAACTTTATCTACAAAACTAGGAAGAATTGTACAAAAAGGGTTTATAATGGGCAAGGAGAAATTCCATTCAAGAAATAAGAATTATGAGAAACTTCATTGTAATGTGATGGAACCATTGGAATGTGAGACTTAAATAAAAATGAGAGAAAATGCAAAACTTAGACCTTTACAGAATGGTCTATCAGGAAATACTAACCAAAGAACTCTTCCTTTTGTAAGTGATGATGATCCACAATGTAACAAATACCATGAGCTTCACAACTTCAACCAGAACATGTATTTGAATCCCATTGCACTGTCTCAATATTAGGTCATTGATCTATTGGACATTTTGATATAAATGGAAGAGAAAATATTTTGTAAAAATAGTTACAATGTGGTACATGGTAGCGAGCAATCATTTTTTACTTTGAAGCAAGATTTTGGCTTAACAAATTTGTGATTACATTGGGAAAGTCGACCTACCTCCCCCATCAGAATTTTTTACTTTTTGAAAAATACACCCAATTTGTCTTTTATATTAATTTTTATTCTATAATAATTTAAAAAATTATTTTTCTCTAAAATAATAGAAACAAATATAATATTTAAAATAATGAATTAATTTTCTCTTTAAAAATATTTTTAAATATTATATATGTAGTAGCAATGATACAAATGGAAATCAAATTGATTGCAAATCATAGTTTAAAATATTAATTAGTAATTATGTGAAATAAGTGTGGGTTGGATGATAAGAATATCTAGTTGATAATATTATAATCAAAATTATAAGGTATTCAAACTTCAATAGTGTATTTTTTGTGCATTGACATATATTCATTTTCAAAAAAGTGTATCACCACCAAAAGGATAAATTTTTTATCCATTAGCATTTTCTGTCTTTTGTGAGGTTTTATATGTCAAAAGGTAACCTCCCGCAATTTTTTTGTCTTAATAGTTTTAATTTAAGATAAGTAATATAATTTGAATTTATAATAATTAAAATTTTAAGATGAAATATTATTATTGTCTTTGAAAAATGTCTTTTGTAGTGGAATAAAATGAATGTGAGAACTAAAAGCCAATCTCATTGAGAATCAAACAAGGATCTCAAAGAAATAGGCACCACACTAATAGGGTGCAATGTGTGAGGGTACCTTCCTAGCATGTCCAAAATTGTTCCAAGGTCTTTCAAAAGGAATGTCAAACAAAATGTGGGATTTGATATATAAGATATAAAAAAGGTGGCCATAAGGAGAATTAAAAAACCATTTTGAGTGTTCCCTATTTTGTAAATGGAGAGAGAGCATAAGAAAGAGAAACTATTTCAATAATGTAGATATAATAAATATTGATGGTGACCTATCTCTCTAGCCATCTCTTTCTATGAAACTCTTTTCAACAATCCCTCCATCTCTTTTTGTCTCTACATGTTGTTGAATATACTTTTAATTAGTAATAAGTTGTCAATATTTTTAATGATGTTTTTAACTACTAGTTATAAATTAACATTTTTTAAACTATGAATACTAGAATAAAAAATTGAGAATTCTAGGCAAGAGCCTACAACACAATGGTAAATTGTGAGCCTCTTACCGAAGAGGTCTTAGGTTCAACTCTACACAAGATTAATAAATAATAATAAAATACATAATAATAATGAATCTTGGCTTCGGCCTCTTACCCATCAAAAAAAAAATTGAGAATTCAAATAAGTAATATAAATAGAAGTAATATAGATAGAAGCAAAATAAAGTAAGAATTTTTTTAATAATCCAGTCATTTATTGATATACCTCTTAGAGGAAAATTAAATCAATTTGCAATATTGATCGAAGAAACCAAAATGGTGAATAAAAATTATCTCAAGTTATTTAACAAAGTGTTATGTATTCTAGAAGATGCAAATTGAAACCACAATTAGTATGAGAAAGAGAAGGTCCAAGGGCAATGAATGAGTTATGGAAAATAAAATCAATCTAATTTATTAATAAATAAACCTTAGAGAAAGTGAAGAGAGGAAGTACAAATGAGTAATTATTATTGACTAATTATCTAGTCACATATTTAGTCATTTATTTGGTAGTTTATTTCATCATTTATGTTTAGGTGACTAACTATTAGTGACTAATTATCCAATCACTTATTTAATGGCTTATTTAGTCATTTCTATTTGGTTGATCTTGTGAATTTGGAATTACAAGGGGAAAGAGAGTAAACTTCTAAGGGGGGTGGGTGAATCAGGAGTTTAAACTTGGACCCATAAAACTTTCACCATTCATTCATCATATACATTCAATATGTAAACTAAAATAACATGTAAAATATATGCATCTAAATCATGTAAACATGTAAGCAATCACACACATAACACCAGATATGTTTACCCAGAAACCCTCCAAGTGAGAAGGTAAAACTAGGGTGGGGATGACCCCCAAAAATCTTCACTACTGTAGTGATAAAGTGTATCCAATGAAGGTTACAATGATTTAACCATGAATCATGTTCTACCCTATGAAAGGTTTTCCCTATTAAATGCTTACAAAAATTGTTAGGTCTAACCTTGTTAGAGGATTTCAACACCTTGTTAGAAGTGTGTCTTGCTAGAGGACTTCAACTTACAATTAAGTAAGCACCCTGTTAAAGGATTTCATACAGCCTGTTAGGACTACTTTGTTAAGAGATTTAACTGAAATCACTTGTTAAAATGTCTCAACATAGATCTTGTGATTGGCACTTTCTTTCCTAATGATAGATCACCTCTACAAAATGTCTAATTAATCCTTCATGATAAAATGTCTCAATGTTGTATCCTCTATTATTCTCTAACTAATTCTGCAATTCACTTTTACTTCTAAGCCACCTTGAATGCTCTACATGCAAACTATCTTGTTCACTCCTCCAATTTGATCACTCACCCATTGTAAAGAGTTTAGAGCTTCATCCTCCTTAAGAAGACTTTGGTGGCTTAGGGTTAGATATGAATCTAGGACTGAGATTCATCCATTTTGCCACTTAAACCTTCCATTTTTCTAATTGGTTACATGTAATTGCATAGGGGATCTAAATATAGATTAGCTCTTATCTTCATAATATCAAAATATGATCTTAAGTCAGCTCAAAAATGGTTTACATAGTTTTTTGTTCCATTACAAACAAATATGTCAAAACTATGTCACTCGGCATATGAAGTCTCTGATGCTTGGTATGCATTATTCTATATTGTGACTCGACACCTGTATTACTCAACATTCAACTTTTTCTTGGCTCCTAAATCACTTAGCATGGTCTATCTACTTGGCACCTAAGTGACTCGGCACATGTGTGACTTAGCACTCATTACAACTCAGCATGGTCTAATATTTACATGTTGTGCTTGGCATGTATTACTATTTTGACATGAACTGAGTAAATGATTTAAGTGTGTTAACACTCACTTGCTAAAACCAATATGAGATCAACAATCTCCCCATTTTACATGAGTGTCAAAAACACTTAAATATTCATGATCAACCTTAATCCCTCAAGCATAACATATCCATGACTTGGCATGTATACAAACCTTAAAATTTTCAAAATTCTGCAATAACTTGTATACCTCAAAATTGATAACTTCCCCTAAGTTAATATGTCTATTTTGTATCCAAAATATGTGCTCCGTTTGAGTAAATGTGTTTCTATTGACACTCTTTGACTTCAATGTGCTATATTACTGATACCCTTTCATCTGATATGCTCTATCTTAGTTGACATCTATATTTGTTTTTTTACTTTCTCTCCAAAAATTTATATCACCTCAATGATATAACTCTGCTACTATGCTCCCCCTTTGTTATTTCTCTCCAAATATGTTTTTCATATTATAGTCATATTATAGCTCCCCCTTATATCTTTAAAATCTCAATCTCCCCCTTTATTATATCTACCCCTTTTTGACACTTATGTCAAATGGGTTATACACCTATGGTGTATTTGTCCAAAAATGATTTGTGGACATCCATTATTATCCTTAGATCTGCATCCTAGTTGTCACATACAACATTCAATGACTTAATTTGGATTGCAAGTTCGGTAGCAAGGTGCACTAGACCATCTAGAGTAGAAAGATTGGGGTCTTTCTTCAGTCAAGTCTCAGCATAGCCTAGCTTCTTTTGTATTATCTCCATATGAGGGCTAGGGGGAGCCTAAATAATTGTCAGTTTGGCTCTAATATTAGCCTCATCTATTGTTAAGATAGCTAATCGACTCTATGCCTAAAGCAATGTTCTAAAATGCTTCTCACTCTGAGCTGGATTTGATGGTAGTCTTGTACCTAATTCAGATATTTGACTTTCCAAACTTAGAATGTGACTTTGGGTCTCTTAAGTGAAGAGTGTAGGATTGCATAGTTTTTTGTAAAATGAGAATATATTCTCAAGTACCTTCTTCACATCCTCAACCTTTGTTGCTAAAGCAACTTGTTGTAGTGCTATCTCACTAGATATTTTCTCATTTACCTTTCCTTGAAACTTCTTCTCAAATCATTCTAAAATTTTTGCATTTGTATCAAGGTCTTCATTTGTGACCTTTTCCACTATATTAGTTAGTTGTTTTATAAGTGGCTTGGTCTCTTCAAGAGTTGGCAGGCTAAATGCATCTAAAAAAATGTCCTTTATATCTTGGAGTGCTTGCTTCTACCTGTGGTCTCTCCTAAGCATTTCTTGATGCTTTTTCCTCTCTAAGGCTTGTTGTAAAAATGTCTATTTGCTCTAGTGTCATAGTGTCATAGTCATATTTTGGAATCATGATTTATTCATCAAGGCTTATGCCTCCATAGTGAATTACCTTATCAACCTTTGATGAGTTGGGTCTTGGTACTAAAATTTGCAATGGAATGGCTTTTGTGCTCAGCTTTTGAAGAGCTTGTGTAGGAGGGGTGGCAGATGCTAATAAGGCTACTAGTGCTTGGATGACTTCTTGTTCCTTCATCTTAGGTGTTAACTTATTCTCTTCAGGCTTTCCTTGATCTATCACTATGACTTGAATAGAACCTTTTTCCTATGCTTTAGGTACAAATGAATTTATCTATCCTATTTTCTATTGTCCTGTAATATCTTTCTCTTTTACTTGATTCTTCACAATAGTATCAACCTTAGTAGATGTATCTATTGTTGTTTGAACCAAAAGTTTTACATTAGTAATTGAAGGGATGATAGAAGGTGGTTCTTTTGGATTCACCTTTTCCCTTGTGACCTCAATTACTGCCTTTTGCAATTCTTCTACACTAACCAAAACTAGATTTTCACAGAGTTTAGCTTGGAATGTAGATTGGTCTAGAATCTTCTTCAAGTCTTCTGCAGTAAGTGGATTGATATTCTGAGCTAAAGCATTGGAAACATCCTTAACAATTATGGTTTTAGTGGTCTTGGTTGTGTCATGGGAGGGTGGGGGAGAATGACACTCGACATTTGTGTGTCTTGTACACTCTATTCATCTTGTTACTACTCAGTTGTTGCCTTGTCATCATTTAGGTTTTACATTTCTTCCCCAATTGTATTATCTTCCTTATCATCTTCCTTGTCATCATTTTTTCCATCATCCTTATCATCATGTTTACTTTTTGAAGGGTCAAATTCTCATTGTTTCATAGTGGTCAACCCATAGATAAGTTTCCATATTTGAGTTGATTTCTTGACCACATATTCAATGTTATTTTGAAGAATGTTGAAGGCTCTATATTTAGGTGTGAACCTAACTACATATCTCTTGAAAACCTTAACAATTTGTCCCTTTTTCAACTCTGGCATCACTTGAGCTAATGTTGTTTCCCTATTTTTTTTTTCAAAATTTCGACAATAATTCCATTTTTGCTCAGCAATATCATATAAACCATTTGGTATTGAGTTGGAAAATTATAGTGGAGTGTTCTTAAACTTTGACATCATGGCATACAATGCCTCTTCTACTTGGTTTTTCTCTTCTTTTCCAAGTTTATCAAAATCAATATGTTTCAAACTAGATAAATCTACATTACTCTTGATGTTTTCACATAAGTTTTCAAGATCAAATAGAGGATTGTAACTTACCACTTTAAATTGGTTATTTTCATTTGATTATATCCTCTCTTCATTAGAATCTAGATATGGCACATATTTTCTTCTCTTCCTTTTATGTTCTTGGCCACCTTGCTCTATTTGCTTGGTCTTTTCTTTGGCCTTCTGAGTTGTAGCATGTGTGTTAGCTCTAGTGGTATGAATAGTGGAATTGGTTGGGCTAAGTTTGACAATCTTCTTAGCTCTTTCCACTAGTTGTGTCTTAGCCTTCCTCTTCTTTGGCTCGGCAAGAGTAGGTACTTCATTGGCTTCTTCTCCTTTGACACCTTTAGTTTCCTCCTCTTCCTTGTCTTCTCCCATGCCTTGGGTCTATGCAAGAGGTTCTTGAGTTTGTTTTTCTTCTTCCTCAACACCTTCTCCAAATTTAGCTTTTAGTTTCTTTACTATCTTATCTTTCTTCTTAATGGTTGATGCAGTTTTCAACTCCATGGTAATCTTTGATTTTACCATCTCATAGTTGCAAAATATCTTTGCACTTTTATCTATTTCCTCTGATAGTAGTGTAGTAATGGTTGTTGAGGCTTCATCAACATTAATTTCATACCAAAGTGGTCTTAACCATCTTACCCTTGGTATGGATACTTGCACAAAAGTGTGATCAACATCAACAAGAAAACATATGTCATTATAGTGTTGTTCAACCAAAGAATTGGTATCCTCATTCTTTCCATCATTGATTTCTTGAAATCTTCAAAGTAACACAATTTTAAGCTTAGTTTCAACCAATTTTAGGATCACTCGTCATCCATTAGATGTTTTCGTCACTCGACAGCTACTATGAGTTCAACATCCACTAGATAGTCTAGTAGCTTGGCATCAACTAACATTCCACTCAACACACACACAAGAAACATTTCATGCTTTGAAACAACATTAAAAAATTTAATATTTAACTTGAATTTTCAAAAATATCTTGCATCTTTATTCATGCTAATGTAGTCTTTTTAGTACTATCTCCTTTTGGAACTGATGCATGATATAACCTTTAAATATCAGTCCCACATACCTCTTATTTTCCTAATTTGATGAGGTGTGATCACCTAACCTATTGGGTGAAGTGATCCCTTCTCCATTTGATGTGATGCAATCATCCTTCTTTCTCCATGTCTTGTTCATCTCATCTCTAATGTGTTCAACATTTGCCTTGTCTTTGCCTTTATCAAATTCATAACTTGGTGCCTTTGACATTGTTGGACAATGTTTACTGATGTGACCAATCTTTAAACAACTAAAACATGTGGTTTGACTCAACCACCTTTTGTAGTTACCCTTGAATTTTGTCCTGATATAATTCTCAGGAACATATCCATATTCTTGACAATAATGATAGCTATATCTTGTATTATAATCCCAATTGTAGGAGTTCCCATTGTTTCTTACCTTTGTTGGTTTGTTTGATGACCACATGGATTTGGATCTGCATTCAAAAGCTTTATGTCCATACTTCTGATAGTTGTAGCAATATCATTTAAATCTTTGTTTATGTATGATCCTGGTTCTACATTCATGTGCCTGATGGCCTTGCTTGTTGCACTTATGACAATGAGTCATGTTCTTAGGCTTGACATTCTAATTTTTATTCTTGCTCCTACACATATTAGTAGTATGTCCTTTCTTACCACAATTATAACAAGTAGGTATGGAGTTCTTACCTTTGATGTTCCTTTCTTGTGCAACTTTGGATGATTATCCTTCTTTAGTGCTTGTGTAGCCCAATCCTAATGTATCATTGTTGGATCTAGGGGATCTCAACAATTGCTCAAAGTATTTGATGGCTTTATTTGGCTTGTTGAAACTTCTAGAAAATTATTTTTCTCTCTTTAGGTCACTCTGCAATTGTTCATTCTGCAACTTCAATGTAGTTATCTCAATGTCCTTGACATTTAGTTCATAGTTTACATTCATCATTTGACTTAGAGTATCCAATTGAACGTTGGAAATCTTGGTTAGTTCTGTTGACTTCTCTTCCAATTTGTTGGCCATAATTCTTTTGTCTTCTTCAATCATGGCTTTGTCTTCCAAGGCTTTCTTCTTATATTCAACCACTTCACATACTAGTATGGCTTGTGATTCTTGCTCTAGATTGAGATTTCTAATTTCCTCAGCTTGGATTTTGTTCTTTTCCATTAGATCTGCAACTACTGCATCAAATTCATTAGAGTCACCATCTGCAAATAGCTTGGTAGTTTCTATCACTTTGTATAGTATTTCATTCTCCAAAATAACAATTTCTTTCCTTCTCTTCAAGGATTTCTTTAGTTCCTCTCATGCTCATTTAGTTGATGTAGTATGAGATTTATTTCAATCTCCTAGTTTTCAATAGTCTTTCCCAACTTGTAGACTTCCATTTCAAGATCTTTCCTCAAAGCTATAAAGCTTCTATTTCAAGGAACTAGGCTCTAATACCAATTTTTGGAATTACAAGAGGAAAGAGAATAAACTTCTATGGGGGGGGTGAATTAGGAGTTTAAACTTTGACCCATAAAACTTTCACCATTCATTCATTATATGCATTCAATATGTAAATTGAAATAACATGTAAAGCATATGCATCTAAATCATGTAAACATGTAAGCAATCACACACATAACACTAGATATGATTACCCAAAAACCCTCCAACCTCCAAGTGAGAAGGTAAAACTAGGGTGGGAATGACACCCACAAATCTTTACTACTATAGTAATAAAGTGTATCCAATGAAGGTTACAATGATTTGACCATGAATCATGATCCACCCTGTGAAAGGTCTCCCCTGTTAAAGGCTTACAAAGATAGTTAGGTCTCACCTTGTTAGAGGATTTCAACACCCTATTAGAAGTGTGCCTTGTTAGAGGACTTCAACTTACAATTAAGCACCTTGTTAAAGGATTTCATACAGCCTATTAGGACTACTCTATTAAGAGATTTAATTGAAATCACCTATTAAAATATTTCAGCATAGATCTTGGGATTAGCACTTGCTTGCCTAATGAAAAATCACCTCTATGCAATGTCTAATTAATCCTTCATGATCAAATGTCTCAATGTTGTATCCTTTTCTCTATCCTTTTCTCTTCTCTAACTAATCTTGCAATTCACGCTTACTTCTAAGTCACCTTGAATGCTCTACATGCAAATTGTCTCATTCACTCCTCCAATCTTATCACTCACCCATTGTAAAGAGTTTAGGGCTTCATCCTCCTTAAGAAGACTTTAATGGATTAGGTTTAGGTATGAATCTATGGATAAGATTCATATACTTTGTCACTTAAACCTTCCCTATTTCTGATTGGTTGCATGTAATTGCATAGGGGATCCAAATATAGATTTTTATTTATCTCCATAATATCAGAATATGATCTTAAGTTGGCTAAAAAATGGTTTACATAATTATGTGTGCCATTACAAATAAATATGTCAAAACTATGTCACTCAGCATATGAAGTCTCTGATGTTTGACATGCATTGTTATAATGTATATTGTGACTCGACACCTACATTACTCAACATGCACTATTTACTTGGCATGGTCTATCTACTCAAAACCTGAGTGACTCAACACATGTGTGACTCGACACTCATTGCAACTTGGCTTGGTCTAATATTTACATGTTGTGCTCAACATATATTACTAGTTCAACATGAACTAAGTAAATGACTTAAGACGCTCACTTGTCAAAACCAATCTAAGATCAATAGTAAACTATAAAGAAATGGTGGAAAGTGATTAGTTTCAGTCACGTGACTAAAGTTTTTAGTGGTGTGACTAAAAGTTTGTCACATATTTTCCAAAATGTACTAGTGAACTATAGCTATAGGAATCATAAGAAGAGCATATATAATGTGTTTCCATGGATGAAGCTCTCCAAGAGATGGATAAGCAAGAAATATTGATATCAAATTTCATGAATAAATAAAAACCTTTATGTCACTTATATTCTTTTGTTCTGAAGATAAAGCATATATAAACTCTTGACATGTTTATGATGACATTAAGATTCAAGCTTAGACATTTACATAATGCAACCAACTCAAGAGTCAAACTTTAATGTTAATTTTAAAACAATATAATAATTCAAGTTTCACTATTCTCATCCCAACAAAAACTCTAAATAAGTTACTCATAATCAAAAGTACTCATAACTTGTACAAACAAATACAAATTAATATCATAGCCTTATTCACATGTCAAAAGATACTATTAAAGCTTATTATAATGATTCCTACCCTTATTTTGGATGCAAATTACAATAAAATGAAATTAAAAAAATATTTAAACCAATGTATACAAGAAAAAAAAGATATATATTATGATAACCAATAATCTCATATATGAACAAACTGATGCATCAAAGTTGTAAGTCTAATAATGTCATGCATCAAATATATGTCATACATCAAATATAAAATGTTATATATACATCAAATGTATGTCAAATATGTCCACTAACATAAAATCTAAGATATATGTCCACTAATGCCTATAAAAATGTCTATCCCTAGAGGTCTTTAGTCATTGCATGGAGGGGGATGATGGGGATGATGAGGTCTTCCTCACATGCTTGCTTGTGCTCTGATTTAGGCTCCTCTCTAACTGGAGTTGATACAAACTAAGAATATATGAATCAATAATTATTATACATTAAAATAAAATATATGTACACACAAAATTAATTATTTTCTTACCACCCTCAAATAGTCACTCTATACATCCACCTCAAAGGCTTGTGAACAATCGAGAGAAATAAGGCCCTACAACAATTCAATCAATATAATCAATTGATCATACTTATAATCACCATTTGAAATTCCAACTCTAACCATTGTAAATAAGAACTAAAACTATGAAAACTCTTTCATACCTTGGTTAATGGCTCTGAACTAGCCATTGTGGTAGCAACTCCATGATCAATGGACTGGTGAAGATGAGGAAAAGTCTTTGACACCAACAACTAAAAATCATATAATAGAATTTACATTTTTTTACAGAATATAATATAATCAAATGAATTAAATTAACATGAAACAAATGTACCCCTACAAAGCTTGTATCATGCCTAGGCTCAGAGTCCCTTGTGAATGTTGATGGTCCAATAGAGAACTAATGCACGTGGATAATTTTTTTTTAAATCCTTCATATGATAATTAGTTAATAAATATATGTAAATTAATTTAAATGATTAAATCAATACATACCTGTTGACTTGTCAACAAGACGTAAAATGGGGTTAGGCAATCTGTATTAGGGTCATCACCACTCTTACCCTAAATTTTGAACAATGTCAAGACATGCTAATATATTAGTCATTCATCGTACATACAAAATGTGATCAAATTAGTTTGTTATAATTGCAATTTACCTGTGCGTCAATGCCAAATATCTCATTCAGGAAGTCATCAATTACTAGCCCATCATCTATGGTGTCTCTAACATGACAACCAAATATGCATAAGGATCCACATGATGTACACATGTGGCTACATTGCATAGAAGGCTCCTCCTCAACTAATGGATTGGCACAATGAATGAGGTTTCATGGCAAAGCATTGATAGTCCCTAGAGTACTGGTCTCTACATGTTCCTTCACAACTAAAGGAACAATGACATGCTCACCATGTGGCTTCACAATAGGTGCCCTAACTGCATTAGGGTCACAATGTGCCCCTAACCTCTCAAATGACAACCCCCCTCATCTACCTTGAGAATCTAACATGTCAAAATAACTAGGGATCTCCTTGAGGAAAAATTCACAATATAATTTCTTTAAGAAATATATTGGAACCTCATGATTTGGGAACCTTTTAGCTACAATATTAATAATATTTTGTTCTCCTAGCTTTTTAAATAATGCAAGATAATTTTTTTGTATAATATGTTCTTTGTTCTTCTCTCTTAGCATGCCAAATATCTAACTGTCCACTAATAGGAGCTACATGGCTCATAATAGACTCAAGGGAGGATTCCAATTGTGCTCTCATAGGATTAGCTTTCCTGCAAGATTTTAACCTACCAATGATTGATTCTAATTAATTTACCCTCTTTATATTTCATTCATTATATTGTCTTGGGAAACAGAAGGAGGTCTTTCAATCGGTGGAGGTTGCAGAGGTTCTTGCTCTTCCTCATGAGGGTTTTCATTTTGATTTTGTTGATCAAGTTGGGGATTTGGTGATTGATTATTCACATTTCCTGATAAGAAACAGATTTCATTTTAAATAAATAGACAAACTTGAAGTAAACTACAATATATATACAAATAATGCAAAAACAAGAGTAGAAAACATATATTATGATCCTGATCTTGGTCTCCAACGATGACGAGACATTTTGAGGAGGAGAGTGAGAAAATATTGCACCTTCTACAAAACATGTGCACGCTCTTAGGCATAGAGAAAGCAACCACCAAAAGGAAAAAAAAAAAATGAGATGGGTTGTAGCTCATACATATAAGTTTTAAAAAATGTGCATGCACTATGTCTTGGGCTCCACAAGTCTTAGATTTGTGGAGACCAATCCATAGCATGTGCACGCTATTGCAAATTTGAATTAAAAAAATACATGTGTCATATTTTTGGCACCACAACTTGTTGCATTCACCTAATACGTCATTACTTGCCAAAATTTTGAGGTGTAAGAGCTTCCCCAAATGTAGGAAAAATATATTTGGTAATTTTCTAGTTCAATAGAACTTCATCTATCTTAGGGCTAGAGAAACATATCTTGTAACAAGTGGCAATCAAGGTAAGTATTTTGGATGGTGGAAACTAAAATTTTAATTGTTTTGCATGCAGGTGAGAGGTGGATGACCTTGTCAACTATGTAAATAATTTTTTGATGATAATATCAATGAAAAAAATATTTGTGGAATATAATTTTTACATTTTATATGCATTGGTGGTGCTTTAGTTGTTGGGAAGTGTGATAAATAGTGTTTTCATCTTTGTGCAAGTTATTTTTGTATGGTTTATGTGGTGGTGTTCTTACTCATCATACCATGAGATACTGTCTTTGTAAGACTAATAGACTTTATATTTGGCTAATAGAATTGATCAAGGAGGATCATATACTAGTGGGAAGAATCATCAAGATGGAGAATGCAAGAAATAATATCTTAAATTAGAGTCCAAGTGTCCTTATTAGTACTTAGAGTGCACATATTTGACAATAATGTGAATTGTCAACTTGAGTCTCTTCTCTATTAGGTTTTGATCATGTATTTTTTATAACATCATAGTGTTCTTTAATTCCTTGTTTTAATAATAAAAAATAGCTCAGTTTTAATTATTCATCAACTCAAAAATTAAACCTTTTTATTTTAAACAGTTACAAATTCATACAAACAAATTTTTTAGTTGTAGTTTCTAGTAATTTCAATTTTTTTATTATCACTTTATAGCATTGACACATAATATTTTGAAGTAGTATTTTGAGGTTTGAAAATTATAAGTTTAGATTAACAACTATACTAAAACATTTCCATGAATTTAGATTCATGATCAAATCCAAAATTTTGCAATCATTTTAGTTTCATCTAGATATAGCATGTTCTTAAGGCTCGTCAAGTCTATCCTTGGCCTTTTTTTCCAATCAAAGTGCTTCAAATTTTGTCTTCGTGTGTTTGGATCTATTATAGTCTACACACTTTTATATTATAGTGCCGAGTAAGACATTTTTTGGATAAATATATAAAATCTCCAAGTTTTGTTGCAACATTCTTGTGGGAATTCATTGTTATACTATTACTACAATTTGTCCACCCTTGTTTGTTCAAATTATTTGAAATAATATTAGTGATCACAACTTCGTGTATTCTCTCTTTTGAGTTCATTGGTTTTCGAAAGACTATAATAGCTTCTTCTCAATACCCAGGGTAGGCATTTTCTTAAAGTCTTTGATACGTTGGTATTATGGTTGTACATATTTAACCCTTCTCTCTTTTCTAGCTCTCTTTCAGTCTTTCATTTAAATACATTTGAATTTGCAATAGGTTCTTATTGTATTTTATATCTCCTCAAAACCAGTATTTTAATTGTTATCCATTTTGTCATCAAATCTCAATACAAAAAAAAAAAAGAAAATTTGAGATGGATCATGAGGAAAATAATATGAAAATTTGAGAGGTAATTCCTAGTAAAACACACTCTAGAAAAAATGAACAATTTTAGGTTATGTGATAGTAGACCACACAACAAAGAACTTATGATTCCATGCCTTTAGAGAAGAGTGCAAATGCCAATGCTAGTTGAGAATGGTGACCATAAACAAATGGCCAACCAATAGTAACCCACAACATATTATTTATAAATCTAAGCTTTATTAAAAAAATTACTTACTAATTTTTTTCATCTTTACTAACCTTTTTAGTCACAAATGATTAAATATCAAAAAAAATTATTTAATATTTTCATGTGTAAATATTTTGGAGGCAACTCAATTTATTTAAAATGGGAATATCTTAGTTCTTTAATAAAATATGAGCCCAATCAAATAACATCATCCATAGGATTTCTCTTCCAGGAAATGTTATTGCCCTTAACTCCCATTTTGCAAATGACAACATGATATTCATTCAAAATATAGTTGATGATGTTATCAATCTATCAATTATTCTTGATTTCTTTTTCTCGGTGTTAGGTTCTCAACTTGTCATGTGCAAAACTAATTTTTTGATGGTTCATCCTAGGCCCCACCCACCTTGGATCCAAAAGTGTGGCACAAAATAAAACATGGATTCATAGTTAGATATCTCAAGATTATCTTTAGATTAGGAGTTACTTTAAAGGATATGTGGAGGGTATGTGCAAGATCATGGTGTACCAAACTATGGTCTTAAGTGGCAATGAAAAATTAGCAAATCAAGGTTATGTCAACTTGACACATAATTTTAAAGTCATTATGGACTTTATATCAAAAAATTTTAAGAAAATAATCTATAGGAAATTGAATGTAGTTTCTAAACTACTAGGCCTTATCTGGAGAAAAAAATAATTGATTGGTCAAAAGTTTGAACTTTAATGCAGTACTACAAAAATTTTAGGGCAAAAATAAAAAGTAGGTGTATGTCTGACCACCTTAATCAAAATCAAATGATAATATTTTTTTAACATAATTATAGATATAAAAATTAGACTCATGCCCAAATGTGACACATATTTTTGGGTATTTTTATTCCAAATAAATAATTAAATATGAACTTTCTACCAAAACTTTTTCGAAAAAAAAACTCCGGTGTCTGACCACCTTAACTAATATAAAATTTTACCAAATTTTATTTTATTTTTATTTTTCTTATACTAGGCAAAGCATAGAATGTGACACAACTTTTAGATTTAAAAATTGTTATACCATTTGAAAGTTATAGCTATTTTTCAATCAATATGTCAATCAACACTTTTCAATAATCTTCATTGAAAATTAACTAATAAATACTTATCGAACTCAAAATTTGACAGCAATTATATCGATGGAATCTTGAGAGTGATATTAAAAACCACTTTTCATTTTATTCAATTTTGATCAAAATAACATTGTTAGATGGCTACCCAAAGTCTGAGTGTCACTGAAACCCTTCTCAAACACATTTTTTGGGTTGACCGAATAGGCTTGGTAAATAGTAGGCCTAATCGGATATCCGATCAGGCTTGGCAAGTTCACACTCATAATTGGAGGTAAATTTGAAAAGGGAAGTTTTTTTGAATTTTAAATTTGGAGGGAGACAAATTTAAAAGGAAATAAACTTAAGAGGGTAACTTTAGACAGTTTTAGAGGAAAATTTTATTTCATGAATGTGTGGACTTTAATATTATTATTATTACATTATAGTAATATGTATGATTATTATTCAATATAATATAGTTTTAAATATAATATAGTGATATACATGATAAATATTATTATTAGTAAATATATATAGTAGTATTATATGACAAAATTATTCTATATAATAATATATATGGTTATTATTATAATTAAATCTATAATCTAGTAACATATATGCATATTATTGTTATATAATCTAATAATATATTATTATTATATTAAAATAAATAATATAATATAATTATTAAATATAATATGTCCCTAGGGGTCCTAGGACCCTAAGGACATATGTCGTCATGTAATGGGTCAAAAGGGGTAATAGGTCACCCTATGACCCCCTTCAACCCATATGAATGATTCTGATATGTCCCTAGGCATCCTAGGACCCCTAGGGACATATGTCATCATGTAATGGGTCAAAGGGGGTCATAGGTCACCCTATGACCCCCTTCGACCCATATTAATGATTTTAATATGTTCCTAGGGGTCCTAGGACCCCTAGGGATATATGTTGTTATTTAATAGGTCAAAGTTACCTATGACCCCCTTTGACCCATATGAAGCATTCTAATATGTCCCTAGGATCTTAGGACCCATAGAGACATATGTCATCATGTAATGGGTTGACCTATGACCCCCTTTGACCCATATGAAAGATTCTAATATGTCCCTAGGGGTCCTAGGACCCCTGGAGAAATATGTCATCATGTAATGGGTCGAAGGGGGTCATAGGTCACCCTATGACCCCCTTCGACCCATATGAAGGATTCTAATATGTCCCTAGGGGTCCTAGGACCCCTAGGGACATATGTCATCATGTAATGGGTCGAAGGGGATCATAGGTCACTCTATTCCCCCCTTCAACCCATATGAGTTATTCTAATATGTCCCTAGGGGTCCTATGACCCCTAGGGACATATGTCATCATGTAATGGGTCGAAGGGGATCATAGGTCACTCTATTCCCCCCTTCAACCCATATGAGTTATTCTAATATGTCCCTAGGGGTCCTAGGACCCCTAGGGACATATGTCATCATTTAATGGGTCGAAGGGGGTCATAGGTTACCTTATGACCCCCTTCGACCCACATGAAGAATTCTAATATGTCCCTAGGGGTCCTACGACCCCTAGAGACATATGTCATCATTTAATATTTTGAAGGGGGTCATAGGACACCCTATGACTCCCTTCGACCCATATGAACTATTCTATTATGTCTCTAGTGGTCCTAGGACCCCTAGGGAAATATGTCATCATGTAATGGGTCGAAGCGAGTCATAGGTCACCCTATGACCCCCTTTGACCCATATGCACGATTCTAATATGTCCCTAGGGGTCCTAGGACCCCTAGGGACATATGTCATCATGTAATGGGTCGAATGGGGTCATAGGTCAACCTATGACCCCCTTTAATCCATATGAAGGATTCTAATATGTCCCTCGAAGTCCTAAGACCCCTAGGGACATATGTCATCATATAATGGATTGAAGGGGGTCATAGGTCACCATATGACCCCCTTCGACCCATTTGAAGCATTATAACATGTCCCTAGGGGTCCTAGGACCCCTAGGGACATATGTCATCATGTAATGGGTTGAAGGGGGTCATAGGTTCCTTTTGTACACTTGATTTGTGTCATGCTCTAAACCATTCTATCCAAATGATTCCATGAGTTGGAATGCTTAGAAGTCGGCTTAGAGCTCCCTATCCACGGAGTGCAAGAAGCTAATATTCAAGCATGAAGGCTCTCAGCCAAGCCTTAGAAATGTGCTTCTTTCTAGTAAACCATGCAACGGGAGGTTCTTTGAGACAAGAGCAAGAATGCAAGTGTCTACAATGAGTTCCTCAAAGATGTAATGCAAGATGGAAGACTAAACTTGAATGGAAATGCAAGATGCAACTATGCCAAACATGGATGAGAGTATTACAAAACCAAATATTTAAACTATGTGAGATTATTGCAAGAAATCAAAGCTAAACTAAAATGCAACTATGCTAAGAATGCCATATGATCTTATGCTAATATGATGGAATGAGAGAATGAGACAAGAAATGAGAAGTTCTCCACAAAGCTCCAAAGAAACCTATTAGAAAACCTGCAGCATGACAATATTCAAAAGATGGATGGATTGAGGGGGAAAGCTCTCTCTCTTTTAAAGTCATATGGACGGTAGAGATCAAGATGAAGATGGTGGATGATCAACAGTGGAATTCAAAAATAGGTGTGATCCATGTGCACACACAAGTCAACCAATAGAATATAAGTTAACTTGTCATATAAGACAAAAGTCTCACAAGCCTTTTCTTTTAATTGTAAAATAGAAAAAGGACTTTATTTGTGCACTTTAAGTGGGTTAGAAGAATGGGGTATTTTATTTAATTAAAAGGGGAAATGTTCTTTTAATCAAATAATGAACTTAGGATAGCATAGTCAAACTATAGGTTATAATCAAATAAATTAATTATTAGCAATTTGGTCTAGGTAAATGATTAAATTAATTTAGCTAAAATGTTGAAAAGGGGGCTAATAGTCTAGATGACCATTTTTAGGTGATTACATTTGCCCCTCTTTGACTAATGCGTGATCGATCTGAGAACACATTATGTCAAAAAAAATTGAAGCCAAGTAGGCGATGATAGATATAGATATCTAATTTTGAAGAACGAAATGTAGAAAAAGATAGCAAGTCCTAAATGTACAGCCTGATAGTGGTAGTATTGAACACTAGGAAAAGATGATTTCAGAATTCAAGAAGAATACTAACACTTAGCAAAGTGGATAGAGTGAGAGCAAGTGAGAAGATCAAACAAATGCTCCTAAGCAGTGAGAGTATTTCTGCCCCCTTGGGATCAAAATCAAAATGAGGTAAGGGGATGTAGAAACAAGCTAGATATGAGAAAATCAAAATATAGAAATGTCCAAGATGATAGATAGATGATTAGAACCCAAGAATGACTATAAGAAACTGATAAAATGCCCCTACCCCTAGTTTGACAAGAGTTGACCTTGAAGGATATAGCTTAAAAATTAGTTCAAAATGAGTAGAAAGATGATTTTAGATGTGAAAAGGTGAATAGAAGGAGATATGAAGCATAGAAATGATGAAGTCATGAAGAAATGAAGATGCCCCAACGATGATTTGGAGATTAGACCTCAAAAGGTCAGTTAACTGCTTAGAAGAAAGTAGAAATTCAAAAGACAATTTTGACCATCAAGATGAACTCGAATTTGGATTTCGATCCCGAAAATGAATCTAGGAAATTGAAATTATTTAAGAGGTCAAAACTTTATATAATGTGATGATAAGATAGAAAAGAGATGAAGTGAAAGATTAAGAAGGTGAAAAGACATGAACAAGAAGAAAATAAAGAAATATATGAAAGGAGTTAGCTGATATGTCTATGAAAAGATGAAGAGAGAGCTCTCCCCATATGCAAGAATGCAAGACTAAGCTAGAAAATGAACCTAAAATGCAAGCTAATATGCAAAGTGGTTTACTAGCAAGAAGCGCATAACATTTAGACTCTTAATTTCATCATTGAGTCTTTATTAGGGACATCATGAGATCATACAACCATCACTAGTATAACTATGAGGATATGAATATGATCGATATTAGATAGGTATGTGGAAATCCAATCTAAGCATTAGAGACATGTAAGTCAAGATAACCACATGATTAGATTCCCTAAGTTTAATTTAGCAAGATTAACCTGTATCAAGGCATAAGTGCCAAGATAACCCTCGAGTGTGGTCTTGCAAAACAGTCAAGGATGATACATTTGTAAGTCAACATGTTGGATAGGTCAAGCAGAAATGTTTACAACACTATAGACAAACAAAGTATACCCACAAGTAGAAATGAAGAAAATATGCCCCATGCCCCCAGTCTTCTAGTCAATGACATCCTTGAAAGACTATTAGGGATGGAACATATAGTAAAGAAATCATCATAGACATCACACAAAGTAGATAAAGATTAGCATAGCTAAGTCGTTAAAGTGTTAAAGTGCATGTCTGTAAGTCACTTGGCCATTTCTTCAAGACTTTATTCTGATAGTGAGAAATATGACGACATCTGAGACCATAGGTAAACTATCTGAAAAGTGTTGAAAAACACTTGATGTCAAGGTGGGGGAAGTGTTGAGAAACATTGTTTTGTGAGTTGTCCAAGAAAGCTTAATGCACAAGAATACCTCAATAGGCTAAGCAGTTGTGACCCCAAGACGAGGACAAGAAACAATTTCAAGCAGGAAATGTGTAGCAAAATAGGTGATTGAGACTGATAGACATAGGTGCAAGGGTTTCAAGTAGTGCTTGTTTCCTAGGTTTTCACCACTTGATAGATTTTTTCAAGACTTTTTCCAATTTTTTGTATTTTTGAATTTTTGAATTTTTTGGTGATACATCAAAGCACCTATTGCTAGGTTTTCACTAAGATGATCATTTTTTCAAGACATTTTCTAATTTTTAGGATTTTTTCAGCATCATATATGATTTTTTTTGGAATTTTTTAGAAGGTTTTAGATATCACTAGTTCTCAAGCAAGATCACATCATTTTCTCCCAATGTCTAGCAAGGTATAGGATATGATGGAGCAATGAGCCAGTGGATAAGAAAAGATGGATGAAAAAAGAGTATGAAGCAAGTGAAAGTGATCCTCAAGGACTGACTCCTCAAGAGTACCCAAGCTAGGGAAAGAGTTGAAATAGTCATATGAAGCATATTTTGGATAAGCAATGGAAGTAATGAGAAAGGTAGCATGTAGGATAAGAAATGAAGCCAACAAGTGAGATAACATGAAGTGTGTAGTCCAAAAGAGTAGCCATGTCAAGAGACCTATGAGAACCATGTTTCATTTATTATGATCAAGACCAAGGGGTCAACTAGATAGTATAGCAATGGGATAGAGAAATAAGAATAAAGCTCAAGATAGAGGCTATGATTGAATGGGAGAGCACAATAGAAAATCTCGTGAATAAGATAGCCAATATGCAAAGATATCTCAACATTGTCAAGATCAAAGAGAGAAGAGGGGATAGATGGATGATGGAAGAATTACACATGATGCCTATTTGCCAAGTTTTCATCATGGTACTTATCCAACGTGCCACAAGAAGTAGTTTTCACCATAGGATAAGTTTATTTCTCTTTAATTTTTCTACCAAGGTGCCACAAGAAGGGGTTTTCACCAAGGCACATTTTCATTTTTATTTATTTTTTGCTTTTTTTCATTTTTTTTGAATTTTTTGAATTTCTAGAAAGAGCTCAAGCTTTTTGAATGTAGATAGTGCTCCTATAGGAAAGATAAGTCATGATAAGCCAAGACCATAGAAAGGTATGCTCAAAGATGTTGATAGGGTGATGAAAGAGAAATGGTAGTAGGAAGAGTATATGGAGGATAATAGTTCATGTATAGAAAGTAAGTGTAAGCTTTAGAGGATTTCATGAGGGTAGCTGAAATATTGGACAAGATCAACATTGAAACACACCTTGAAGGGTATTGGAACAATGGAGGAATCATGGATGAAATAGCTTGAGATTTAGATGTATGAGGTGGTAGAAAAGATTTGGAAAAAAGTGGAGTGGAAGGCTTTGGAATATTTTTAGAAAGATTTTTGGAAGAAGATGGAATGGAAGCCTTTGGAAGCTTGAATGTCAACTTTGAAGTATTTTCAATATTCAAGTCTTTTAAAAGAGACTTGGGAATCCATATAGCTTTAGATTTTTCTTTGAATACTTCAAAACACATTTCTTCAATAATGGGTTTAGGAACCCATATTTTCTTTGATTTAGTTTTTTTAATAGTGGACCTTTGTGGTCTCTCTTGTGCATTCTCCTTCTTAGCATTCACATGTCAATTAGATGGGACATAGTGATCTTCATTTTTCAATGGATTCTTATGTTTATTCTCACTTCCAAAGGACTTGGTATTTGTGGATGAATAAGACTGATATGACTGGTTTAGATGTATAGATGGGTGAAAAGTCATCAAGGATGAGTGTCTTTGTTGATCTTGAGGTATTATAGGAGAGCTAGGGAATGAGCTAGGAGTGAATGTAGGAGATGGAGGAACATAAGGCCCCAATATGGATGGAAGGTTTGAATGCTTTAGCTTAGATGGATAAGGACCAAGGATAGATTTAGAAGATGTAAAGGGATAGTGGGAAGGGATATCAACATCTTTAGAATGAGAAACATGGTCAAAGCCATCAATGGACTCATAAGTACCTTTGATAGGAACGACATTTTTAATAGAAGCACTTGAAGCTTGAGCACAATTTTGAAGTGGATGTGGAGAAGTAGAACATGAGGGGATTCTTTGATCTTGACAAGTAGCTTTGGATAGCATATGAAGAGAACTTTTCTCATAATTTTCAGTAATCTCAAGGGAGATAATGGAAGTGGTATCTTCATCATACTTGGGAGCTGGACAAGATATAGGATATAGAGGGGAAAAATATTGAAAGAGATGAAAGGGTGCTTGATCTTGATCTTTCTTGAAATTTATAGCTTTTTCTTTTTGAGAGTCCTCTTGACATGGAGCCACTTCCAAGGACAAGGGAGAATGAAGAGTGAATGGAGTAGTGTTTGGATTAGGCATAGTAGTGCATGAAGGTTGAGGATGTTTAGGATTAGTAGCATGGAAAAGGTTTGTAGCCAAGTGAAGGTTAGCTTGAGTTTCTTTTAGAGGTAGCCCTTGAGGATACATGTAGTCAATGTGGAAAGCATTAGGTTCTTTATTTGATAGAGGCATGTTGGAAAGATTTGAAGTGTTGGGAGATGCATGAGTGTTGGAAGAAGTGGAAGATGTAATGGAGCCACTACTAGACATAGGTTCATCAACATAATCTTGCTCAAGAGAAGTATCCTCAACACATGAGTCACTAGAGGTTCTAATAATTCCATTATTAATAAGATCTTGGATTTTATGTTTTAGCTCAATGCAATCTGAAGTACTATGCTCATTATGTTGATGATAGGCACAATAGGTATCCAAGAATGGATTTCCATAGGAGCTAGACTTAGGCAACATGATGAGCTTGGTGCCAAGAAGTGTTCTCAAAATGTCATCATAAGAATTCCCCAAGGGAGTAAAATTTCTCTCAAAAGTATGTCTAGAGTCCTTTGGTTGTTTCTCAAGTGAATAGAATGCATTCATGTCTTCATCATTATCTTTGTCAAAGATAGGTCCATCATGAAATTTTGTCATAGGCTCAAAGAAGGTATCACTTGCTTGTTCTCTAAAGAGGTCTTTATATCTAGAAGATGAAGACATTTGATGTCTTGAAGTAGAGCATGTAGACCTAGAAGAAGAGGATGACCTCAAAGAAGGTGGCTCACATGCATGTAAAGACCTTAAGTAAGATTCATGTAATGATGCAATATTCTCCTCTAACCTTTTCTTGAGTTTAGACTTCATTTCCATCATGTGCTTAGAGAGATGAAGGTAAGAAAGATTATTTGTCTCTTCTAGTTCTTTGTATTGTGCATATAGATCTTGAAAATCTTTAGTGACATGGAGGATATCATGATCATCTAGATTCGGTTGAAATTTGGTAGCACAAGGTTTAGATCCCATAGTTTTAGATGCAAAGCCAAGCATAAAAGAGCCTAGAAGATAACTTGATGTTGAAACTATAGGAGGTAGAGTGTTCACTTGCCAAGATATTAGAGAGAGATTAAAGCAACTTGTCAAACAATATGTCCAAGAAACTTATGACATCAATGACTTAAGTCAATAGCTAGGCAAGATGCCCAAATAGCCAAATAGACAGAGCAAGCAGGTTGACAAGTGAACAACTCTCCAACCCAAGAGTGTAGTCAAGAAATCAAGGCAACCATTTTAGCAAAAGGATAACTAGCAAGCATGCATAGACCATGAAGACAAAAAGACCTAGAGCACTAAGACCAAAGAACCACTTTAAGCATGTTTAAGCACTAGAGACATAACAAATCATAGCCAAATTATGAAACCCCCCTTAGTAAGTAACACAAGAAAATGTTTACACTTGACATTTTGACTTGGTTGACAAAGTTTGACAATAATTGATAGCATAGAAAATTTGATGTTCAAAAGAAATTTCTTTCCAAGCAAGATAGTGACACATGGAGTAGTCTTCAAACAATCAAGCAAGGGACAAAGCAACCTTGCATGATACAAGCATATCTGAGGTCTCAAAAGAAAGCCATATAACTATCATCATGTGTATATTCCAAAGATTTTCACAGGTATACCACATTTGAGAACACATCAAGCAATATCTACCTAAAAGATATGGTTCATTACTCAACAACTTGGCCCACACTTGATGCTCCTTTTCCTCACACCAAGTGGTTGCCCACAAGAGATATTGGATTTGTCATGGAAGTGCCATAAGCACAACCAAGGGAACACATATGGTGAGTTTAAATCTTGGGGTGATCCAGGTAGTCCACTAGGATCGATCCTTGCACCAAGAAGTTGAGCGGCTAAAAAAGGTAGTTACTAACTTAGGGTGTTTAGATAGGGCTTCCGTTCATAGTGTTCCTCTTGCTCCCAATTACAAGACACCTCACCTTGTGATGAGTAACCGATCTCGCGATCACAAGAGTACCTTAAGCATTCTTGCCTAGTGATCTCCCTATGGTCGAAATCCCATAAGCAATCACACTAGGCGAAGACAAACACTATGTCTACCAAATTTTTGTGTCCTTGGTAGCCTTGAGTTTATAGTGGGTTGGAAGAGCTAGGTAATCTGCTTTTTCCCACTTGGGTCGTTCCTCTCAAGTTGTCTGAGAGTAGGCCCTCTAAAAGATTCTAAACTACACAAAGAGTGGATCAACTTTTGGAAGTCAAGATTTCTGATTCACCACAAGGGTGAAGAGCATACTCTCCTATTCCAATTTT
This sequence comes from Cupressus sempervirens, assembly GCA_028749045.1. Taxonomy (NCBI): domain Eukaryota; kingdom Viridiplantae; phylum Streptophyta; class Pinopsida; order Cupressales; family Cupressaceae; genus Cupressus; species Cupressus sempervirens. Next base: position 282,685,949 of record CM053787.1, read on the forward strand.
TTTCTCCAAAACACACCAAGAAGATTTAGTTGCCTCTTACTCTTGAAGCCAAATGGTAAGTCAAGATTTCTGATTCACCACAAGGGTGAAGAGCATACTCTCCTATCACCAAAAGATCCCAATTGTAAGTTTTAATGTGCCTAAAAATAAATAACTAGTATGTGTCGCACATGTAAAAGTAAAAAACAAGAAAAATTGAGTTTTTATGCATTGGGCAGCCCTGCAAACAATCGTTAGTAGCCCTTGTGCATTTGAAGCTTTGACATGTGTTCCTTTTATGCAATGTTTCAATTTTTTTTTATAAGGATGGCAACCTATAATCACAACTTGTTAGAATCAAAAGTTAGTGTGAAATAACATAAAAATCTGCAATAAAAAGTGGTGAGTTGCCTCAAAAATCCAATTTATCTTCCAACCAAGTGAATGCAAAGAAAGTGCAAGTTAATCACAAATGCTCTTATTTTTACTCTTTGATTTTGACCTAGTCAACAAGATTGGACTTGTTTGCTATGATTTCGTATCCAAAAATAAAAATGAAAAGAAGAGACCCCTGTTAAAAATTAGAGAGATTTTTTTTAAAAATCTCTTCATTTGCGCTCTAGAGATCGATTTTGTTAAAACAGGCCAAATTTATCAAATTGAGTTTTTGTTCCTTAATACGACCTCAAAATTCAAAACACAAAGAAAGAACCCCCATTAGAATTGAAACCCCTTTCTGAAAATGTAAGTTTTTTTTAAAAATTTGCTGATTTGCGATCAGAAATAGCTTTTTATGAAAAACAAAGAAAAAATCATAACTCACAAAAATCACGTCAAAATGCTCTAAAAAATGGACTAAGACATTTTGAGCACATACCCAACCTACAAAAAACATTTTAGAACCAAACTCTAAGCAGTTTAAAAGATATGATCAAATCTTTAAACCAACTAAGTTTTTGGCCTTCAAACCAATCTACTTATGGGTTGGCCTTAAAACCAAAGTGATAATTCTACAAAAGCATTTGATTAGATCCAATATGCTGCTGTAAAAAATCAGAGATGAAAAATAAAAGCAAATGGAGCTAGAAACTTGATTCAAGCCCTACGGTGGGCGCCAAAAATGTACACTTGATTTGTGTCACGCTCTAAACCATTCTATCCAAACGATTCCATGAGTTGGAATGCTTAGATGCTGGCTTAGAACTCCCTATCCACGGAGTGCAAGAAGCTAATATTCAAGCATGAAGGCTCTCAGCCAAGCCTTAGAAATGTGCTTCTTGCTAGTAAACCATCCAACGGGAGGTTCTTTGAGACAAGAGAAAGAATGCAAGTGTCTACAATGAGTTCCTCAAAGATGTAATGCAAGATGGAAGACTAAACTTGAATGGAAATGCAAGATGCAACTATGCCAAACATGGATGAGAGTATTACAAAACCAAATATTTAAACTATGTGAGATTATTGCAAGAAATCAAAGCTAAACTAAAATGCAACTATGCTAAGAATGCCATATGATCTTATGCTAATATGATGGAATGAGAGAATGAGACAAGAAATGAGAAGTTCTCCACAAAGCTCCAAAGAAACCTGTTAGAAAACCTGCATCATGACAATATTCAAAATATTGATGGATTGAGGGGGAAAATTCTCTCTTTTTTAAAGTCGTACAGACGGTAGAGATCAAGATGAAGATGGTGGATTATCAACGGTGGAATTCAAAAATAGGTGTGATCCATGTGCACACACAAGTCAACCAATAGAATATAAGTTAACTTGTCATATAAGACAAAAGTCTCACAAGCCTCTTTTTTTAATTGTAAAATAGAAAAAGGACTTTATGTGTGCACTTTAAGTGGGTTAGAAAAATGGGGTCTTTTATTTAATTAAAAGGGGACATGTTCTTTTAATCAAATAATGAACTTAGGATAGCATAGTCAAACTATAGGTTATAATCAAATAAATTAATTATTAGCAATTTGGTCTAGGTAAATGATTAAATTAATTTAGCTAAAATGTTGAAAAGGGGGCTAATAGTCTAGATGACCATTTTTAGGTGATTACACCTTCAACCCATATGAATGATTCTAATATGTCCCTAGGGGTTCTTGGACCCCTAGGGACATATGTCATTATGTAATGGGTCGAAGGGGTCATAGGTCACTCTATGACCGCCTTCAACCCATATGAATGATTTTAATATGTCCCTAGCGGTCCTAAGACCCCTAGGGACATATGTCATCATTTAATGGGTCAAAGGGGTTCATAGGTCACCCTATGACCCCCTTCGACTTATATGAAAGATTCCAATATGTCCCTAGGGGTCCTAGGACCCCTAGGGGCATATGTCATCATGTAATGGGTCAAAGGGGGTCATAGGTCACCCTATGACCCCCTTCGACCCATATGAAGGATTTTAATATGTCCCTAGGGGTCCTAGGACCCCTAGAAAAATATGTCATCATGTAATGGGTCGAAGGGGGTCATAGGTCAACCTATGACCCACTTCGACCCATATGAATGATTCTAATATGTCCTTAGGGGTCCTAGGAGCCCTAGGGATATATCTCATCATGTAATGGGTCGAAGGGGTTATAGGTCACCCTATGACCCCCTTCGACCCATATGAATATGTTCGTAGGGGTCTTAGGACCCCTAGGGACATATGTCATCATTTAATGGGTCGAAGGGCTTCATAGGTCACCCTATGACCCCCTTTGACCCAGATGAAGGATTCTAATATGTCCCTAAGTGTCCTAGGATCGCTAGGGACATATGTCATCATGTAATGGGTCAAAGGGGGTCATAGGTCAACCTATGACCCCCTTCGACCCATATGAACAATTATAATATGTCCCTAGGGGTCCTAAGACCCCTAGGGACATATGTCATCATGTAATGGGTCGAAGGGGGTCATAGGTCAACCTATGACCCCCTTCAACACATATGAAAGATTCTAATATGTCCCTAGGGATCCTAGGACCCCTAGGGACATATGTTGTCATGTAATGGATCGAAGGGGGTCATAGGTCACTCGATGACCTCCTTTGACCCATATGAAAGATTCTAATATGTCCCTAGGGGTCCTAGGACCCCTATGGCAATATGTTGTCATGTAATGGATCAAAGGGGGTCATAGGTCAACCTATGACCCCCTTCGACCCATATGAAGCATTCTAATATGTCCCTAGGGGTCCTAGGACCGCTAGGGACATACATATTAATATATATATATATATATATATTATTTATAGATTATAATACTAATAACATAGTATATTATTATATATTAATAACGTAGTTCATAATAATAATAATATATTATAGATTATAATAATAACATATATATATTAATAACATATATATATATATAATATATATTACGTTATTATATTTAAAAAAAATATAGTTAAAATAATAATAATATAATATAATAATATATATTATATTTATAGATTATAATAAGATTAACATAATATATTATTATATATTAATAGATTATATGTTATATCTTTACATTACATTATTATATATATATATATATATATATATATATATATATATATATTATAATATATCTTTACATAGTAATATAACTCAAATAATTGATAACTCGCAAACTATAACCCACATATCCATTTTTCCTTCCAAAATCTTTTTGGGAGCATATCAAATATTCAATTTTTTATCAGATATCTGATTTCAAATCGGATATTCGATATAACTGGCATCATTTTCCAACATATTCCCTATCCCTACAGACCTGACAACATCTCTTTTTGGGGTTTTTTTTCATGGGTTTTAAAAAAAGTCACATTTTGGGGCCCAACCAATCGAAAAAAGTTTGAAAATATAACGTTAGGTGTCCGATATTTTCATCTATATGGAGAGTAGCATTCATCAAAAGGCTATAAGGAAAAGGAAGGTATCCAATGAAGACATTGCGGCATATAGGGAAAGGGACAAAATGGAACACTAAAGAAAAAGACAAGGTATGTTAAATATCAGTCAAGTTGATGATGAATTAGTCGAAGGTGAAATCATAGAGTCAGATAATGAATATGTACAATTGGGGAATGAAAATGTACCTACTAAAAATGATAATGCTAGAATTAAAAATTTTGAGAATGAAAATTTTGAGGATGAAATGCTACCCAGTCATAATGAAAATTGCATAATTGACCATGTCGAACATGACAATGCACAGGAACCTAATGTACAATAACCTTACATATCTCCTAATTATAATCAACATGAAGGTTCTAGACCACCAAAATGGATAATTGAAATTGATGAAACTATTATTACCAGTTTGGAAGGTAAAAAATTAGAAAGAACCATTCAATTATGGGCTTCAAGACTATATAAGATGTTTTTCGACAACAAGACAGTGGTAGAGCAATGTCATTTTTTCATGCACTTATTAAAGATGCAAAAGATGAGACCTATGCTTTCAAAATTGAAGATTCATGTCAAAAAAATGTTGGAAAAAAATGACATTATTATGAAGAATCTTTTTAGTTCTCTCAATAGCATTGGGAAAAATAGTAGGGAGAAGGATAACAGAGCTACTCGAAGGGTTATTACAACCTCTTTGGTAAGTCATCATTTGAGAAAGGGTAGATATATGAGACAAACTTGTATTTATTTAAATCTAAATCCTACTACTTTGAGAAGAGCACTTAGTCGATGAGATAAAATTGATGATCCTCTTCAAAATGAAACATGGACATTTGGTGGGAGACTTCCATGTTTTGATAAGAAGCTATCCGATGATGTGAAGGAAGAAATTACACAATTTTGGCACTCTAGCTCATGAGTATCACCCAATGCTAAAGACATGTTAAAGTTGAGAATTTGCATCAGAGACCGCACACCACATCTTAAACACTATTTGGAGATAAGTCAAACTATTTTATTCAAAAAATTTAGAGAGATTCATCCAAGTCTTCATATATCACAAAGGGCTTTTGAATCTTTGAAGCCATTTTATTGTGTGCCACTCAAGATTTGAAATACATTTTGTTGCAAATATCATATTGAGTCTTCTATGCACCATGAACTATTACGTTCCATCGTTCTACTTTGCATAGTAAAGAAATGTTGGAGGATTGTGGTGCTAGTGGGCTTCAAAAATCATCAAGAGACTTGCTAGATCAACTTTTATGTTGTAGAGTTGATGGTTGTTTCTTTTATAGAAATGCTTTCTTAAATGAGAAGTGTTTAGAATGTGGTGGTTTATCCAAGTTTGACACATGTGTACCATGAGGGGTGCAAACAAGATCTTGGAAAGACAATAGTGAAAAAAAAGGTATCTGAAATGGTGAAATACACATTGAAGAGTGGGGGTGACAGTTGTAGATGTGAAATGGTTGGAAAAGATATTAGTGTGGCTAGTTTTATTTCAGATTTCAAGGTAAATCTTTTCTACAAGTATGCAAGATAGTCACAGGTCTTAGTGGTTGGATCAACAATATAGAATGTGTAAGGAGACTTTTCCCATTGGCACTATTATATCAGTTGTTGATTTTGCTAAGAACTACACATTGCAACCTCAAAATGAGACACAATCTCAGTAAATTACAACTCCATTCATATTGCTATTGTCATTCACATAACATATAGACATGCCCTTGATATTTATAGATTGTCTATCATACCCTCTATCAAAAATGATGACATGGAAAGTTCACTTGAGCATAACCATCTATCAGATCTACTTCAGCCAGGACATGTCTTTGCATTGGTTGCACCATAGGGGAATGATGAGAAATCCAATTATTGGTTAGCACGTTGTGTAAGAGGTAAACAAAAACTTGCACAACCGATCACAGATGATGATGGATTCACATATCCTACTAGTTCAGTGGTTGTCGTTGGAACATGGCTGCAGACATACATGCTTAGAAGGAACGAAATTCCTACATTCAAAGACTATCAGAAGCACAAAATAATTCTCATATATTCGCATCTTATTATAGCAACAAATGTAAAGTTTTTGAAGCATCAAGGAAGACCAAAAGTAAAAGAACTTTTTACTATTACTAATGCTGATCATGAAGCCCTATTGGAGACCCTAAAACAAAGAGAGGACCCTACTAGAACACTCAACTAGGTATATTTACTTCTTATGTTATTTTCTTCATAATGATTCAATGAACTGATGATTATCTTGTTTAATACAATAAGTTACTAATTTTTTTTATGATATTGGAATGTAGGTACATCATGAAGAGTTGGCGGGGGGGGGTGTGTGTTGGGGAGAATTCCTAAGATTTATGATGTATTATGATGTAAAAGGTGAGCTTTTTTTGTATATGATTTTTGTAATAATGAAAAAGACAGGTTAAATTAGTTGCACATTCTAATTTGTATTTTGGTAGGTTCTTTGTAAGGAATTATAAGAGGAAGATATTGAACAAGTTCTTGCAAATCATGTTTGCATGTGATACAAGGCTATAAGGACAATTTTAAGAGCATTTATAACTATATGAAAGATAATTGCTTGCGGATATCTTATTACAAGTTTGGATTTTTTCTTATTTGACATAGCGCTGACATTATGATTATTAAAACTATTTTTATCAAACTAATCAAATAAGAAAAATCTAAAAAGTACGGATGAACAATTAGAATACTTGATTTCTTAAAAAACAATTTGAGGAAGGTGTCAATATGTTTGAATACTCATTCGCAATGAGGCATTGAAACAAAAAGTGATTTTATGATGCTGATATTGTGTAATCCTTTTACTACAAGTCTTATCAATGCATTTCATTATTTTTTATGGTGTGAGGTTTCCATTCTATATTTTACTTAATATTTTATTCTAATAATGTGATCTTGTATATTGTCAAAGTCAAGCCCTTGTATATTGTCAACATTTGGGACTAAAGCAACATGTTGTATTTGATCCTCTCCATAATCATCTTCATGTTCAAGTGCATCATGGTTCATAGTGTTTCTCCTTTTTGTTGGTTCATCATGATTACCATGCATTACTACAACCATGCCAACTCTTCCTCCATTGGTAAAAAGTGTGGCAACAATGCTAACCAAATTGATTTGCCCCCTGATATTAACTTGCCTCCTATAAGGTCTAGGGATAGATCTAATTATCTCCCTATGACCATCCACTTTTGTAATAGATACAAGACCCCATGGTGCAACTATAAGCCTTGGGCATCAATTGGTCCAATAAAGTGGATTTTTGGTTATCTCTATGTTTTCTAGGTAGTCTAGCTGTTTATAACAGTAGTAGGGTCCCTAGGAGTTTTTGGAATCCATTTACAAGCAAATTTGCAATAAAAATTGTCTTAGTGCAAAAATTGCAAAAATTTGCTTAGCAACTTTTGCAATTTTCTTGACAACTTTTCAAAATGTAACTCCTAACAACAAAATCCTCATTATGCCCATTTTGAGGGAGGTTGTCATATTTGCATTGAATTGGATGCATGTGATTTTGGGTCGTACTTGTGGAAGATAAGTCTAGAAACCTTTTTTAGTGTTTGTTAGAAGGAGTATCCATTCAAGGAAGTAGACCAAGTCTTTTGTTAAATCCTTGTGAAAACCTTGAAAGTTGTGTAGGAGTTGGCTTGATCCTTTCTTCTATTGTGCTATCTTTGCATCATCCATGGTCAAGGAGTCCCCTCCTTTTATTAAGGTAGCTCAAAGTTCATAACAACTATCAACCTATTGAATGCTCTTGAGAAATGGATCCATCTTCCATTCATGCTTATAATCATTAGGAAAAATGCATATACTCTAAATTTTTAGTAGCAAGGTTCTCACAAATTTTTTTTACAATATTATAAATATAATCTTCTAAGCTTTGGTTAGCTACCATCTCCAAATGAGCTATTCATTAATACAGTGATTTACATCACCAAAACATGTTGAGCTCTTAGGCCCACCCCTTGAAACAAGAATAAAATCAACAAAAATCCCTTTGCATGCATTCTCAAGCCTCCCCAAATGAACTAGTCATTACCAAGGTGGTTCAACATCACCCATAGTGTTGAACCCTTAGGCCCACCCTTCCAACTAAGAGGAAAATTGGTTCTTAGTCCAATAACATTAATGAAATACAAGGTCGTTGATCATCCACATACCTACTACATCTAATAAAAAGAATTTTCAAGAATGCATGACATGTTTCCAAATGCATATCCATAAAAATGCACAAAAATGAAATTCTATAATATTAAAGGGTGCTAGTCCCTTTGCATACACCCTTTAGCATCTCTAGAAGAGCAAGTGATTTCTGTGTGGATTCAATATCACCCAAACATGTTGAGCCCTTAGGCACACCCATTTGTATTTTTAGGAAAACGGATTGGTTATCCAACAATTCTCATGCTAATAAAGCTTGTTAATCGATCACATACCAACCACATCTTATCAAAAAAATAAAATCAGGTAACGCATACATGAGGTATGCACAATCACTAACCATTCCATACACTTTTCTATCACATGAATACATGGAACACTAGTGCAAAGCACCTAGTCATTTTTCTTTTCTTGATGTAATAAGGTCTAGGGATAGATCTAATGATCTCCCTATGATGATCCACATTTGTAATGGACACAACACCCCATGGTGCAACTATAAGCCTTAGCCATCAATTGGTCCAATAAAGTGGATTTTTGGTAAATTCCATGTTTGTTAGGTAAGTATAGATGTTTAGAACATTATTAGGGTCTCCAGGAGTTTGTAGAGTCCATTTGAAAACAAATTTGCAATAAAACTTGTCTTAGTGCAAAAATTGCAAAAATTGCAAAAAGTTGCTTAGCAACTTTTGCAATTTTCTTGATAACTTTTCAAAATCTAACTCCTAATGGCTAGAACTATTTGAATCATTAGCACCATTAGCTCTAGTGGGCAAGTGAACCCTAGTGAAACCCTTGTTCTAGCCACAGAGACCATCCATCATCCACGACCACCCTGTACTGAGGATTCTCCAAGGTGCTTTAAGTGCATTTCGAGGTCGATCTTTTGATAGTCATAACTCAAAGCTCATGAGGGCTATCAATGAACTATCAAATGCTACAGGACAGTGATGCTAAGGCCTAAAATAAACTATCTCATTTTTGAGAGATCACATTTCATTTCGATTTTGCACAACGATCTCGCTCGATGCCAAAACTCGCAGTGTGCCTCAGTTCATAGGTGCATGACAGCATAACTTTGAAACTGTTGATCTTGACATCGAATCGTCAACACCATTAGCTCTGAGTGGGTGGGTGAACCCTAGTGACACCCTTCCTCTAGCCATGGAGACCATCCATCATCCATGGCCACCTCATACCAAGGTATCTCCAAGATGCTCTAAGTGCGTTTCAAAGTTGATCTTTCAAGGGTCACAACTTGGAGCTCTTGAGGGCTATCGATGAACTGTCAAATACTATAGGATGGTGATGCTAAGGCCTAAAATAACCTATCTCATTTTTGAGAGATCACATTCTGTTTGGATTTGGCACAGCAATCTCACTCAATGTCAAAACTCGCAGTGTGCCTTAATTCATAGGTGCACCAAAACATAACTTTGAAACCATTGATCTTGGCATCGAGTCGTCAGTGCCATTAGCTCCGGGTGGGCAGGTGAACCCTAGTGACACCCTTGTTCTAGCCACAGAGACCATCCATCGTCCACGGCTGTAATGACCCGTACCAATAGGCCACTAAACAAAACCCTAAATTTAATACACTGCTAAAATATATTTCTGAAATAAAAGAAATAATAGTGCCAATGTATTCATTCAATGAAAACCAAATGTTTTTACAAATGATATGGAAAATTTTAGCACCAAAACATTATGACATAGCACATTATAGAGAAACCCTAACTGGTTGTATACAATTGAGAACTTGTTGCAACTACAGATTGAAAAGAAGAACCTGGATTGATCAAATGGTGGAGACTGAATGTTGAAGATGATATGATGAAAGTGAAACTCCAAATCAGCAATTAAGCACAAATGAAAGGACTAAAATATCCTTCCCTCAGCTACAATAATTTAGGTGATCTCTCACACCCTCAAAATTGCATACCAATTGAGAGTTTTTGTTCTCAAGGGCCAATTGTGACTATTTGCAGAAACCCTAGGCTCCACAATGCACATAAGAAAAATTCAATAGTAAGTCTTGATGATAGACAATGAGCCCTCAATGCCTATTTATTCTTTTTTCCTTGATAGGTCGACCTCCCTTTTTTTAATTTTTCTTCATTTCTTCCAGCAACCTCTAGAAGTTTTTTTTAATTTAATTTATAAAATTACCTTGTAATATATATTTTCAATTGATAACTTTATAATTAATTCCTCCCAAAAAAAATGGGACATTACAGGTCCCCCCCTCCTAAAATTGCTTGGCCTCAAGCAATCTTAATGTTGGATGCTACAAAATCACTTCTCCCTCCCAAGTAGCATCTTCAATAGGAAAATCTTTCCACTTAACCAGATACTCTTTGATTACTCTCCTGTGAAGCTACTTCTCTCTACTATCCAGAATGAATTCTGGCACTAAGATCAATTTCCCCTCATCATCCAAGGGAGGTAATACTGCAGAAGGTATCACATTCTGACCCAACACCTTTTTGAGGCGTGATACATGAAACACATTGTGCACTTGACTATCTTTGGGAAGCTCCAACTCATAAGCCACCTCACCAACTCGTTTGATGATCTTGAATGGTCCATAATAGTGTGGCTTGAGTTTCTCTGTACCACTCTTCTTGAGAGTGGACTGCTTATATGGCTGCAACATGAGGTAAACCATATCATTTACCTCAAAACTACACTCAATCCTCTTCTTGTCTGCATACTATTTTTGCTGGTTCTAAGCTCTAGCAATGTTGTCTCTGAGAGTAGCAACTATATCCTTACTTTCCTATAATAGTTCACTTGCACGGGGTACTCGACTATCTCCTAACAACAAATCTAAGAAACTAGGTGCCTCATAACCATAAAGTGCCATGAAGGGTGTCATTTGTATAGTCATATGATATGTAGTATTGTAACAATACTCCCAGAGATATATCCATCGGACCCAAGCTCGTTGTTGATCTACCACATAATTCCTCAAATACCCTTCGACCCATTTGTTTACAATCTCTGTTTGACCATCAGTCTATGGGTGATAACTGGTACTAGGTGTAAGCTCAGTGCCCGACAACCGAAATATCTCCTGCCAAAATTGACTCATGAAGTGGCTATCCCTATCACTCACAATGCTCCGAGGTAACCCGTGTAATCTAAATATCTCCCTGAAGAAGACCTCTGCCACCTGAGTTGCTGAGTATGTAGTAGCGATAGGGAAGAAGTGAGCATATTTTGTCAGCCTATCCACCACCACATAGATACACTCACGCCCCTGGGCCCTAGGCAAGCCCGTAATAAAATCCATAGAGATGCACTCCCACTTCCTATCAGGAATAGGAAGTGGTTGTAGGAGCCCTGCTGGATAAGTGTTCTCTTGTTTGTTCTACTGGAAAAAATGACACTCACACACACTGCAAAATATCAACCTTAATTCCCCTCCAAGTGAATCGTTCCCATACTAACCTGTAAGTCTTGAAATATCCAGGATGGCCTGCTGTAGGTGAATTATGAAATGCTCTAAAAATCAACTGCTTCACTTTCGATCCTGGGACTAAGTAAATCTTGTTCTTGTGAATGATCAAATTATCTATGAGAGTGTATCTAGTGTCAATTGTTGTTCCCTCCACTATAGCAGAGGCCCACATGTCTTTGGCATATTCTGCTACAATCAAGTGTCGCCAATCTTCTGATATTCGAATCATAGAAGTGAGGTGTGGCCTACGGGATAAAGCATCTGCAACAATATTTTGTGTCCCCTTAACATATGTGGTATCAAAATCATATGCCTATAACTTACTCACCCACTTCTGTTGATGATCATTTAGGTCCCGTTGTCCCAAAAAGTGCTTCAAACTATTATGATCACTTTTAATAAAAAATTTGCTGCCCACAAGATACTGTCTGAATTTGGACAAGGCATGCATGATGGCCAGCATCTCCTTATCATATATGTTGAATGATCTCTCAGCCCCTCTGAGTTTCCTACTCTCATAAGCTATAGGATGCTTGTCCTACATGAGTACAGCACCAACTCCCTCTCCAGAAGCATCACATTGAAGCTCAAATGGCTTTGTGAAATCAGGCAATGCTAATACTAAGCATATAGTCATTATTTCCTTGAACTGCATAAAACACTCATGTGCCTCCCGAGTCCACACAAATGCCCCTTTTTTCAGCAAATCTGTCATGGGTGTTGCATGTCATGATTAGCCACTAACAAACTTGTGATAGAATCCACATAGACCAAGAAACCCTCTTAACTATGTAAGGTTCTCTAGTGGTGGCCAATCAACAATAGCACATATCTTTTCAGGATCCATTCGCACTCCTTCTGCACTAATGATGTGTCCAAGATACAACAATTCTATCATCCCCAAATCACATTTGGACTCCTTGGCATACAAGAACTCGCTCTGTAAAATACTTAATACTATCTCCAAGTGCTCTAAATGTTCTTGCCATGTCCTGCTATAGATCAAAATATCATCAAAGAAGACAAGCACAAATTTCCTCAACTGATGGTGGAAGACCTTGTTCATAGTAGACTGAAAAGTGGTAGGTGCATTAGTCAAACCAAAAGGCATGACTACAAAATTGGAATGCCCATAATGACATCTGAAAGCATTTTTTTCAATATCCTGCTCTCGAACTCTGATCTAGTGATAGCCTGATCTCGAATCATTTTTTGTGAAATAATAAGCTCCATGCAATTCGTCTATCAGCTCATCAATGCATGGGATGGGATACTTGTTCTTTATAGTTCTCTTATTCAACACCCTATAATCAATACACATTTGTAGAGTTCCATCCTTCTTTTTTACCAAAACAATAGAAGATGCAAAAGGTGACTTACTTGGTCTGATGTGTCCCATTGCTAGCAACTTGTTGATGGTCCTCTCAATCTCATCTTTGAGTCATTTTGGGTTCAGGTATGGTGTGATCATGATAGGCTTGGCACCTTCCTCCAACTCGATAATGTGTTCAATACCTCTGTCTAGTGGTTTGCCTGGTGGAATCTCACTGAATACCTTCCCATACTTGACTCTCAAATTTTGAATATCTGGATGATATTCAATCTTATGTCGTTCCCCCTGGGTAGGCATCAAGGCACATATTGCTGCCCACTCTATATTATTATGCCTAGCTAATCTCTCCAACCGCCTAAATGAGATAGTCCTAACATCACCATTACGGATAGCCTTCAGCACATGAGTCCTGCCATCCACCACAAATCATATCTCCATATCCTCCAATCTTAGGGTAAGCTCCTTCAAAGAATGTAGCCATTTCATCCCAAGTACTATGTCCATGTCACCCATGTTGACCACATGATAGTTCGCCTTAAACTCATAGTTGTTTAGGCGCAAAGGTAGATCTTGCACCATCCTATCACAACGAACAATATATCCATCAGCTACCTTAACTCTTAGTCCCTCGAACTCCTCAGTAATGAGTCCATGCCTCTCCACAAATCATGCATCAATGAAATTATGTGTGGCACCTGTATCCAATAGAGTAATAATCTTTTGTCCTGCCAAGACTCCTCAAAATTTGAAAGATCCCTCTCTTTGAATACTAGACAGACATGCCTCCTGTAAATGTATCTCTGGAGCCTCTTTTTTCTTAGCACTATCTATCTCTTGTTCACCCTCTACCTCATCAGGATCCTCATCATGGTGCTCTAAGATGTCTAAATCTGAACCTTCATAATAAGCCCACATCACTCGATTAGCCTTCCCCTTAGGCTTCATAGGACAATCATGGCCAAACTCTTAAGGACCTTTGCAAAAGAAGCATAGCTTCTTCCTACACAAATCATTAAGTGTTTCCTTATCCCAAGGTGCAGCTAGCTTGTCTTTTGAGTCACTAACCTTCTCTTTACCCTTGCTGAATTCCCCTTTATTATCTCTAAATGATGAAGAACCCTTTGAACTAAACCGGTTTGCTGGAGCTGCAAGTTCCATACTGCGAGCTTTCTTCATGGCTTCCTATAATGTAGGAGGATCAAAGGCCTTTACCCACACCTTGAGTGGTTCAGTTAATCCCTCTATGACTAAAATGACTAGCCTCCTTTCTGAAATGTCAGGCACCATCACTGCAAGCTTTTGGAAGTCATTGATAAATTGTTCTAAGCCTCCTGACTGTCTCAACTGGGCTAAGTCCTGGAAATAAACTTCAAGATTTTTTTTATCAAACCTTTCTATCAATCTATCCACAAACTCTTGATAAGTGGTTACCTGATTGTGTTGCAATGTGATCATCCCATGTGTCCACCAATCATGTGCTTCCCTATCTAAGTGTAAAGTGGCATACTTGAGTGCTTCAATTTCTATCATAATCTTCAGAGATAGGAAAGTATCCACCTTATGAATCCAAGCACGAGCAGTCATTTTTCCACTGCCATCAAATGTGGGTAATACCAACTTGTTGGTGACCTGTTGCAACTCACTGTGTTTATCTACTTACTTCTGCCTGGCAGCTCTATAATTCAGGTACCTGTCAAATGTCCATCCATCCTGTACATATTCTGGTAATGAATCCCACTCATTCCTTTCTTGTCAGAGTTCATCTACAATATCTATTACCATAGCATCAGGTGTGCATGCTGGAGTTTCTTCTCTAAATGTAGGACGTGTGGGTCTGTCAGTTGTTCCAGATCGTGTCCTATGTTGTGATCATGCGATGCTCCTATCATCCTGGTCATTATTATGATTATTCCTCCTATTTTCCCCAATCAAATGTTGCATCATAACCATCATTACCTATGTACTTGCCTCTATTGACTGTAGAAGCCTCTCCTGTTGCTATAAAGTCTGATCATTTCACACACTTCTGGATGGACTTTGAGAATGTCTCTCAGCCATATTCTTAGTTATGCTGGTTCTTTTGTACTAAATTAAATGGTGGCTGGGTAACCCTATCAGGCTAGTAAGAAATCACTCTGATACCACTGTACCGACCCTTACCAATAGGCCACTAAACAAAACCCTAAATTTAATACACTGCTAAAATATATTGTTGAAATAAAAGAAATAATAGTGCCAATGTATTCATTCAATGAAAACCAAATGTTTTTACAAATGATATGGAAAATTTCAGCACCAAAACATTATACATAGCACATTACAGAGAAACCCTAACTAGCTATATACAATTGAGAACTTGTTGCAACTACAGATTGAAAAGAAGAACCTAGATTGATCAAATGGTGGAGACTGAATGTTGAAGATGATATTATGAAAGTGCAACTCCAACTAAAACTCCAAATCAGCAATTAAGCAAAAATGAAAGGACTAAAATATCCTTCCCCCAGCTACAATAATTTAGGTGATCTCTCACACCCTCAAAATTGCGTACCAATTGAGAGTTTTCATTCTCAATGGCCAATTGTGACTATTTGTAGAAGCCTTAGGCTCCACAAAAAAAAAAGCAAAAATCAATAATAAGTCTCAATGATAGAAAATAAGCCCTCAATGCCTATTTATTCTTTTTTCCTTGATAGGTCGGCCTCCCTTTTTTAAATTTTTCTTCGTTTCTTCTAGCAACCTCTAGAAGCTTTTTTTAATTTAATTTATAAAGTTACCTTGTAATATATATTTTTAATTGATAACTTTAGAATTAATTCCTCCTAAAAAAAATGGGACATTACAACGGCCACCCCGTACTGAGGAGTCTCCAAGGTGCTCTAAGTGTGTTTCGAGGTCAATCTTCTGAAGGTCATAACTCAGAGCTCGTGAGGGCTATCAATGGACTGTCGAATGCTACAAGATGGTGATGTTGAGGCCTAAAATAACATATCTTAGTTTTGAGAGATCACATTCCATTTTGATTTGGCACAGTGATCTTGCTCGATGCCAAAACTTGTAGTGTGCCTCAGTTTATAGGTGCACCACAACATAACTTTGAAATCGCTAATCTTGGCATCAAATCATTAGCACCATTAGCTCCAAGTGGGCAGGTGAGCCCTAGTCACACCCTTGTTCCAACCATGGAGACCATCCATCATCCATGGCCACATCATACCAAGGAGTCTCTAAGGTGCTCTAAGTGCATTTCAAGGTCGATCTTCCAAGGGTCATAACTCGAAGCTTGTGAGGGCTATCGATGAACTATTGAATGCTACAAGACGGTGATGCTAAGGCCTAAAATAACCTATCTCATTTTCAAGAGATCACATTTTGTTTGGATTTGGCATAGCAATCTCACTCGATGCCAAAACTCGCAGTGTGCCTCAGTTCATAGGTGCACCACAGTGTAACTTTGAAACTGCTGATCTTGGCATCGAATTTTTAGCACCATTAGCTCCAGGTCGGTGAGTGAACCCTAGTTACACCCTTGTTCTAGCCACAGAGACCATCCATCGTCCATGGCCACCCTATACCAAGGAGTCTACAAGGTTCTCTAAGTGTGTTTCGAGGTCAATATTTCGAGGGTCATAACTCAAAGTTCGTGAGGGCTATCAATGAACTATTGAATGCTACAAGATGGTAATGCTAAGGCCTAAAATAACCTATCTCATTTTTGAGAGATCACATTCTATTTGGACTTGGCATAGTGATCTCGCTCGATGCCAAAACTCACAATGTGTCTCAATTCATAGGTGCACCATAGCATAACTTTGAAACTGCTGATCTTGGCATTGAATCGTCAACACCATTAGCTTTGAGTGGGAAGGTGAACCCTAGCCACATCCTTGTTTCAGCCAGTGAGACCATCCATCGTCCGCGGCCACCCCATACCAAGGAGTCTCCAAGGTGCTCTAAGTGTGTTTTGAGGTTGATATTCTAAGGGTCATAACTCAGAGCTCATGAGGGCTATCGATGAATTGTCAAATGCTATAGGATGGCGATTCTAAGGCTTAAAATAACCTATCTCATTTTTGAGAGATCACATTCTATTTGGATTTGGCACAGCGATCTCGCTTGATGCCAAAACTCGTAGTGTGCTTCAGTTCATAGGTGCACAACATAACTTTGAAATTGTTGATTTTGGCATCGAATTGTTAGTGCCCTTAGCTCTAAGTGGGCAAGTGAACCATAGTCACATCCTTGTTCCAACCACGAAGACCATCCATCGTCTGCGACCACCCTGTACCGAGGAGTCTCTAAGGTGCTCTAAGTGTGTTTCGAGGTCAATCTTTCGAGAGTCATGACTCGAAGCTCGTAAGGGGTATCAATGAACTATTAAATTCTATAGGATGGTGATGTTGAGGCTCATTTTTGAGAGATCACATTCTATTTGGATTTGGCACAATGATCTCGCTCGATGCCAAAACTCGCAATGTGCCTTAGTTCATAGTTGTACCACAGCGTAACTTTGAAACCGTTGCTCTTGGCATCAAATCGTCAACACCATTAGCTCTGGGTGGGCGGGTGAACCCTAGTCACACCCTTGTTCTGGCCATGGAGACCATCCATCATCCACGACCACCCTGTAGTGAGGAGTCTCCAAGGTGCTCTAAATGTGTTTCAAGGTCGATCTTCTGAGGGTTATAACTTGAAGCTCGTGAGGGCTATTGATGAACTATCAAATGCTATAGGATGGTGACGCTAAGGCCTAAAATAATCTATCTCATTTCTAAGACATCAAATTCTATTTGGATTTGCCACAGCGATCTTGTTCGATGCCAAAACTCGTAGTGTGCCTCAGTTCATAGGTGCACCACAACATAACTTTGAAACCATTGATCTTGGCATCGAATCATCAGTGCCATTAGCTCTAGGTGGGCAAATGAACCCTAGTGACACCCTTATTCTAGCCACAGAGACCATCCATCATCCGTGGCCACCCCGTACTGAGGAGTCTCCAAGGTGCTCTGAGTGTGTTTTGAGGTTGATCTTTTGAGTGTCATAACTCAAAGCTCGTGAGGGCTATCAATGAACTATCGAATGCTCAGGATGGTGATGCTAAGGCTTAAAATAACCTATCTCATTTTTGAGAGATCACATTCCGTTTGGATTTGGCATAGCGATCTCTCTCAATGCCAAAACTCGCAATGTGCCTCAGTTCATAGGTGCACCATAGCGTAACTTTGAAACTGTTGATCTTGGCATCGGATTGTCAGCACCATTAGCTCCAAGTGGGTGAGTGAACCCTAGTCACACCCTTTTTCTGGCCATGGAGACCATCCATTATTCACGACCACCCCGTATCGAGGAGTCTCCAAGGTGCTCTAAGTGCATTTCAAGGTCGATCTCCAAGGTCCTCAATGTCATATTTCTCACATGAAATATTGGTGCTACACTCCCAACTTGTGTGGAACTACTACTATAGCAAGACCCATCAATCCTTACTAATTGATTTCTCTTATCTTTGTTTTGATTAGAGGAATTTGTGTGCTTGAGTCAACATTGAGCCATTGTGTGCACTGTTTTCCCACATGAGTAACACTTGATGGTTCCATGACCCCTACCTTGTCCACCTTCAATACCTCTGCCTCTATTAAATGGCCTCCTCTACCCTTAAATCCTTGGTTTTCTCTTTGCGAACTTTCATCTTTGATAATAAAGGTTGTTAAAATGTTATTCAAAAATTATTGCATTTGAATTGAATATAACAAACATAATCAAAATTAATGATATTCCATAAACATGAACAATACACATGATCCATGATAAATTGAACAATACTAGATACTAAATTAATATGTATATCATTGTGCACATAAATGATAAAAGTATATATCAAAATACATGTATCCATAGACAAAATTTTACACAACTATATATCAAAGATCATGTATCCATAGGAAAAGTACTCAAATATATATCAAAATACATAGATCCATATACAAAATGTGGCTGATCATGCCATCAAAATGTGTATAATATCAACGTTTCTGTATACAATGTGGCATATGCCATCTCAAAATTTCTCATGATGCATCATACAACAACTATACTATCCTAGGGTGCTAGTGGATAATCAAAATGCAACCTCTTCACTGCACTAGGTGGATCAGATGCCTCCTACATAAACAAAAAAGGAATACCCAAAGTTAGACTACTAAATTTATATGAATCTTTGTATCTAACATTGAATTACTCAAATGCATAATGATCTTTTTTTTAATGAAGATTTATACTATCAAAATTTCATAATAAATACCTCTCTCATCGACCTCTTGCACCAGTCAGGAGTCCTCTCGTATGCCCTCGACAATACTTGTACCTCATTGATTATGGGTTGTATATGTTCAAATACATTTGTTAGATGAATCTACAATTTAAAATATAACATTATAATTCATAGCATGCTAAATTTATAACATAATCATGAATTCAAACTACAACTTACTATTGTAGGCTCCTCCTCAGGATAGAGTGACTACATCATCAAATCTACATAACTCTCCCGTCGGACCTCATGCGCACTAGGAGTCTCCTATGAGATGCAAAATAGTATTTTTTAATATCATGGAAATCAATTTTGAATTTATTTATGAAGATAAGGAAAATAAAAAATAAATGATACTTATACATACAATGGGGCTCTCAGTGTGAATGGAAATCCCTGATCGTTTACGATGCAGAATTTGTACAGGCTCATCGCTAGTAGCCACACCCTATATACAATAGAGAATGTAATTAAATGGGATTACTACAAACATTTTACAAGAATGTATTGATATTTAATCAAACAAAAATCACCTAATTACCTTTCCTTTGTTAATGCATGCTAGCTCATCCCTCGCACTTTTTCCCCCCGAGATAGGTGGTACCTGCAAGATAAAAGAAATATTAGCAACCATATATGCTACAATATCAAATAGAAAAAAAAAAAAGTGAACACAACATAATGTACCGTAGATGTCTCAAGGCCAAATGAAATGGCCAAGAGCATGGCATCATCAATCTGTCTGAGCTCCTCCTTGGTCATCAACTAAACATGAATGAAGATCACATACATGTAAAAGTCAGTATGGCTTAAAAATTAAAATTAATCTATTATAAAAATTAACTTTAAATTGCATATGTCATAACAAAAAAATGTATACACATACTGACACCGAAGGAGTCCATGCCTCTGCATTCCCCTTCTCTCGCATCAGGGTCTGTAGCCTCTATGCATGTGTCTCATTTATCCTCATCTAATACAAAATGATACTCAGAAAGATCACCTATGGGACCCAAGAAAATATTCTTGCACGTAATGCAAGTGTGAGGCACACAAACATGTGATGAGCTAGCCGATGATGAACTGGCACTAGCATCATCAACATGACAAGGCATGACTAACCTAGCCTAAGATATCATTAGGCTACTTAACCTATGAATAGCTCTAATGGTCTTAGAGCTAGCCTCTACCATAATATCTAGATGCTACACTCAAGGAGGGGGCGAGATATCAGTGGGGGGGACAAAAGTGCCAACTTTCTTCCACTCGGAAGAAGGTCTATCCTAAGGAGCTCCTGGTCCTATGCCCATGTTGGGCTTCATGCTCCAATAGTCCACTTTAAGTTTCAACACAAATTCTGCATATAATTTTCTAAGGAAGTAAAATGGTATGTCTAAATTTCCATGTGGAGGAATATCAAAGACCAACCACCAACGATCCCAAAAGTTTGCACGTATGGTGTCATTTGTGCACCATTTAATCAATAGTTTGGTTTTTTTTGGGTTGATTGATAAACTCATTTTTAGGTTTGCAAAAAGGCTAGCCAAATCCTCTTTGGTTATATTGAGGGCCACAACCTCATCGTAGTCCAAACCATCACCAAACATCTCATACATTTCATCACGCCAATGAAGAGCGGTATTTTGTTGGTTCGTAAGGGTTTCAATGTTATCCACTATGGTGTTTAACATGGAAAACATAGGAGCCAATGCGGGTACATTTTTATATGTTCTATGCAAACCTCTCAATTCGGTGAGATTTTCATTTATCAAATCCTTGATTTGAGGAGGGTTTTGAGGGGGTAGAGGATCATTTGGTGGATGATTTTGTGGGGGTACTGGATTGTTTGGTGGGGGGTTACGAGGAATATTATTCCTTGCCTCAGTCTCATCATTTTGATTAGCCATTCCTATTGAATTGCAAAACGTAATATATATTTAAAAAAAACCTTAGTTTTAACCATTTTTTTCAAAAAAACCCTAGATTCAACTAAAACAAATAAAATCATGCTAAAATCTATTGAATTTAGGTTAAAAATGAGTTTTAAAAAAAAACACAGCTTAATATCTGATATCCGATCGCTTGGAAATACTGGCCCCCAAATATGCGAAATAAGGGCCTGCGGGTCTATGATTTTTTTTTATGTAATAGCACAAGTATGGGATATCTGATATAATATCAAATATCCGATATTTGTGGCATATATTATATATTAATTATAACATATATTATATATTAATTATAATATACTACTTTTTTATTATATATTATATTATAATATATTACATTTTTATTATTATATTATATGATATTATATTTTATATTTTTTTTAATTTTATATATATTATATTACATTACTATATATTATAATATAAAATATTATATTATATTATTATAATATAATATTATTATTATATTATATTATTATAATATAATATTATTATTATATTATATAATAATAATATTATTATAATGTATTCAATTATATTATTATAATTTATAATATATTATAATTTTTTATTATATATTATATTATAATATATTACTTTTTATTATTATATTAAATTTTATATATATTATATTACATTATATTATATTTTATATATATTATATTACATTACTATATATTATAATATAAAATATTATATTATATTATTATAATATAATACATTATTATATTATTATAATATAATATTATTATTATAGTATAATATTATATGATTATAATATAATAATATTATTATTATATTATATAATATTAAATAATATATTATAATATTATAATATAATATTAAATAATATATTATAATATTATAATATAATATTTTTATATTTTTATAATATAATATTATTATTATTATATTATAGTATAATAGTTATAATTATTATATTATTATAATATTATTATGTTAGTTATCAGATATCTGATATGAGATCGGATATTTGATAAGGCTCGGCCTTACTTTCTAGGTTTGGTACCTGGATAGGTGAAAAAAGTTCAGAGTGGATTTTGAAGCACTTTTAGATGTTTTGAAACTCTATTTTTTTTCATATCGCCACTTTTTGGCACACCATGATCCTGCACATACCCTGGAAGTGGTTCTTAAACAAATTTAAGTCCAAACTACTATCATGGACAAAGTGTTTCATGTCTATGGTTGGACGCATATAGGTGGCCAATAAAATACTCCTAGAGCTATACCTCATTATATATCCTCATGTTGGTTGTCATCCAAAACTTGTTACAATAAGCTTATGCAACTCATTTAAGGTTTTATTTGGTCTAAGTGGGGCAATAAAAAGGTATACCAACCACATCATGCTCTCACTATATTCTTCCACAGGACAAGGGAGGACTAGGCATCATTTACCCTTACATGCAAGGGGTTTTCCTCTCAACCAAATGGATTGGAAGGGCCTTAGAAGGAAATGCACCTTGGATGTTTTTCGTTCAGTATTGCATTCAAATAGCTTCAACTTGTAAGCATTGGAATTTGGTTAATTGGAGTGAAAAGATCCTTCTAGCCTCACATTTTAAATTACATGGATCAACCCCACTCAACTAGATATGGAAGGCTTGGCTAGTGGTCTCCTAGAAGTTGGTTTGGTTTGACCAATTTCTTAGCCATGGTCTTAGCTTTACCTCTTCATCAATTTTGTTGAATCAATTTAGTCAAGAAAATAACAAACCACTACTTATGATTCCAAGATTCAAAGTTAAATATCTTTTAAGAAAGACATTCAGACTTTCAAAGACCTTTGGGACCCTAAACACTTCTAATGGAAGTCTTGGCATCAACTAAAAGTATGCTTCAATCTAATTTATAGACACAAGGCTCTAGTGCCATATGTTCAAAAGCACGTGCCTCCCAATTTATTTATCCTTATTTCTTTATTTTCCTACTCTTTCTTCCTCAAGGATTGGAGATGGCCAAATGGGTCCATCGTTAGAACCTTTCCTCTTAGATCTCTTTCTAAGAAACTTGTGCCTAACATGTCTATTTATAGTACACTTAACTATATTAGAGATGCAAATTTAAGTTACATTTATGATGGAACAAACTTTGCCTTCAAATATGGAAAGCTAAAGCTGACTGTCAATCACAACGCATTGCTTGGAAGCTCCTTCATGTGAAACTCCTCGTTGGGGTTCAACTCGAATTCCTCAACCCTCCTCTTCATTGTCCTTTTTGTGATTAGCTCAAATTTCTCAAGAATTTCTTTTAGTTTTGTCCTCACATTAAACTGACATGGAATGAAATATTTGCATCCCTACCTGCCCTTTTTCATTTTCTTTGGTCTTGGAAAGCTGCCTTGCTTGGGTATTCAGGTGCTCACAATATTATTTACAATTCTTGTCAGGTATGAACATTATTAAATACATTTGGAAGCTCAGATGCTTGGTTGCCCTTTCTCACCCATTTACCCCTCTTGAAATTGAAGCCCAAACCATTTGTTGTAGGCTTTTAACTCAAATGTTTAGATTATCAACTTGCTAAAGGATTGAGACAAGGATGACAAGGTGCAGGAAAAACATATTGTTTATCAACTCAAACACAAAGTAACACCTAGTTAACCGAGCTACGTCTGATAGAGAACTTTGAAAGTCATTGGCCATGTTTTATAGCACCTCTTGCAAAGTCGAATGTAATTTGTTGCAATGTATGTTTGAGTGGTGATTAGTTTCTACAACAACTTTATTTTTCTTTGAGGTTGTTTTGTACATCATTGCTGTAAATATTTTTGTTTGTAATTTATGTACTTTCTTCCAAAAAACAATAAAAATTCTAATATGATAAGTTGTAGTCGTTTTGTCTAATTTTTTAATCATATTTTATTCTAAGTTTAATCAATTTTAGATTCCTATATCATATAGAATACCCCTTTACATTTTGCTTTCAATTTCTATCAAACAAAATATCCCCTTTCACAAATCAATAAATAATTATATTAGAATTTTAAACACAACTCTTCAATACAATACACATTTATAAAATGTGTGCACCCGAACTCATCATAAATGTGGAGACCCTAATGATTTTAAGAACAAAGCATATTCAAGTATTTTGACTAATTATGTTGTCCATCATGTCCTCGATCAAGTGGAGGTTTAGGAGGGTCTCGCTTAGATCTATGATCTTCATGTTGAAGTCTTCGTCCCTTAAACATTTGGTCCATGGTTCCTGCACTTCTCTGCATTAAAAAATAAACACATTAATAACTTGATGGAAAAAAATATTTATCATAGAAATTTTTTCATTTTCAAATACATGCTACACTTAAAATAAACATCTTCGTAAAAGACCTTTGATCTATTCTTGAAGTTGAATGGCTCACAAAGAATCTACTATAAATCAAGTCTTGCTAAATAGAAGACATGGGATGAGTCCAAGATCCTAACCCCTCAACCAAAAAAAATTGAAAATAAACATCTTATTATGCAAAACTCATGAAAGATCGTTTGCCATATTTAGGTAATCATGGGGCCTACAGTAGACGCATCGTTTTTTAATCTAATTGGATAGTAGATAAGGGTGGATAGCCACGAAACAATTTTTTCTATATAATTTTTTCAACTTTCCAATTATTGTTTCCAAAAATTGTCTTTCCCCTTTTCGCTTCGTATAGCTTTTCGTGCCTGCAGACCCCTTGCCGTAGATAAGAGGTTTGATTAACGTCTTTTTGTGGAAATCATTATGAATCAGAAAAGACTTTTGACAAGAGTGGAAAGCTCTAACAAGAAGCAAGAAGTAGATTTAAATACTCCTCGGATAACTCTTCATTGACTCCCAATAAGCCCTCAAAGATAAACCTGAAGCGCTCTTCCATTGAATCTGATAAGAAGTGCCCTGAATCAACGAATTGGGCCACCTCGTCTCAAATCAGAATCGAACCCACAATAGTTACAGATCAAACCCCCGACGTGGGTTCCTCTTCAAAGTAGGATTAAATCTACAATCAGAGTCAAACACTTAACCCCAACAGCCTCAAATTAGGATGAAACCCACAACCTAGATCACCTCAAATCAATCAAAGATTGAACCTCTATGAGTAGTCTAGAATTAGAATCAAACCCACAATGATTAGAATCAAAACTCACAATCTAAGTGGTTTTAATTGGAATCGATCATGAATTCTGAATGAAACCCAGAACAATGAGAATCAAAATTGTTAATCTAAATGGCTCCTAATCAGAATCAAACGAGAACCAAAACTACAACTTAAATGGCTTTTAAAACTCATTCCAAAAAGATCGCTTCAATTCAGAATCAAACCCACAACAATCAGGATCGAACTTCCAAAATCCATAACACGAGTACTCGCGAATCAGAATCCAACCTGAAATGATTAGGATCAAACCGACGAAAAATAGAATCGAACCCACAATGTTGACTGACTCAAATCCACAACAAAGAATAATGAACCCTGAACCTGGCTTGACCCACAATCTGAGTTTCAAGTCAGAATCGAACCCACAACCTCCGACGCCTAAAATAACAGGAAAGAGTAACAAATACCAATCACATCGTGACAGCGCGGTCGTCGTCAGAGACCGTATACATCTAAAAAGTACATTGAAGATGCGTACGTTTTTATACTTCTGGCGAAGTATACTACGGTGCACCGTGTATAGACACCGTCATTTTTGGCAGCCTACTGCCCTGTCATAATAACTTATTGAAAAATTATAGATATGGCAGCTTTCGCTTTACAAAATTATTAAAGAACAAGAAATAGATCGTGATACAAAAATAGATAGTGATATTGCTGTGATTTCATAAGTAGTGGTGGAAAAATACTTATTTTGTATTTATTAGATTTAGGTGAATTGGATTTAGGTGAAGTTCACAGCTGAAGAGGTCACTTATCTTAATATTATTCTATCTGGAACGTCCAATTAACTAGAGATCTATATTTACCTACTTGCAACCCTATTCCCTATTTGGAAAACCTTCACCAGATATTGAGCTGAGTCATTCATTAGAAAGCCCTTTAAACTCATCAATTAATAAGTAAGAGATATTTTCCACAGCAAATCAAAACAAAAAATAGATCAAATTTCTGGTAATATATTTACCTCTAAGACGAAATCCCGAGCTTCCAGTGCAATGATGTCGTTTATTTTTTGAAAAGCTTGCGTTAAATTTGGAGAAGCATCTTCTTTCTCGCTTACGGATCCGCCGAACGGAAACGGAACGGAACCGTCGCAGCCCTGTGCAACAGATTTGACCAATGTAACAGCGACTCAACGAACAAACAAACAAAGCGAAACAAATAAATTACTTCAAAACCCACCCACCTGGACAAAACAGTTATGGAAGTTGAGGCATAGCATCTCGGCGGCCTGAATATCATCCTCCTGTAGATCGAATTTAATCCGTTCGTTGATAAGGGAATCCAGTTTGGAGCAGGCGGTGTTAGAGAACGTCCATGCAGAAAGCCCATTCACCACTAGAGGAGCTTCGGCATTGATAGTCATAGTTAAAGCATTCTCTTGTTCGGCGCAAGCAAGCGAAAAGGAGAGAAAGAGAAACAAACAGAGCAGGGGAAAGTACAGCTCCATTAGAAAACGTTACAGAGCGTATGTTTCTCAGGGAAAACTCGAGCCTTGTGTGTTTAACATTGAACAACAAAGAGGTAACACCGCATATTTATCTCTACTCTTCACGTTGTGATGAGCAGCGCATATGTCAAAACTGGGGACACGGCCATATAGCCAATTGTCGGCTAGGACTCTTTTTGCTTGAAGGAATGAACCGACCACTATCGAAGATCTCCAATTCTAGCGTTTTACTTTCCAGTCGACGACTTTTGTCTGCTTTGTTGAACGGGTCTCTATCAAAAGAATTCATTTTTTGTCGTTTACGTTCGTCGTGTCACTAGTAGTTGTGGGTGTAATATTTGAGAATAAAAACGCACTAAGAAAGTTCTAGCAAATCCGATTCCCCCAATAGCAGTCTAAAACAATAGATAATTGGACAGCTTGGCCATGACAAATGTCCCTAGTCCTACCACGCAGCGCTTACTTAACAGCTGTACACTTGTCAATCCTTCATCACAACTTATTTAACGTAATTGTCGTTTAAACGAAGAGTGTGTGGCAGGATCAGATTGTGAGGAGACGATGGTATGTATAAATGTACGTCGCTATAGTATATTACAATAAAATAACACCACACGACTGCAACATATGTACTTTCACTGCTGACATATTATGTTTCCTTTGACATATATTTTAAACTAATGTAAACTTAATTTATTTTATTTAAATTTCTTAAAGTTAAATATTCTTCATAGTAAAATAATAAAGTAGTGGAGAGTAAAATGTGGTATAGTAATAAAATATTATAGATTAAAATATTGTGTTTTGTAAATCAATTTTTAATAATAATATGTATTAATCAATTGATTTATAGTTTAACTAAAGAATGGAAAAATAGTTTTTTAGATTATAAAATAAAATATTTAATAAATTATAATTGATTCAAATAATTATATTATAGATTCAATACATTACAAATGTTTAATATATATGATATATTAAATAAGTTAAATAAGTTAAATTTTAATATTTTTAGACAAATTTTAATTTTTTTTTCTATAGATTATCAATAATGTTGTCTATCTTATTTCATATCTTCTTTTTTTCACCAAGTGGTCAATTATATATCTATTTAAATATTAATTTTTTAAAATAACTATAACAATAAATTGTTTAATTTAGATAAATAAAATTATCTATGTTTAACTTTTAATATATTTATAATTTAAATATCATTATTAATAATCTTAACTTCTTTTTTCGTGTTTCACCATTTTAAGCTCCTTTATTTTTAATATAGATTTTTATTGTTAGAATAAAAGATTTATTATCTTTTACTTACTCTTAATATTTCACTATTGGAGTTTTGACTTTTGTCTCTTCATGAATGTGACATTTAATATTTGTTTTCTTTTATTAAATGTCACATTATCTCTTTAGGGTTTCTTTTTTAAGAATGGTTGACCTCCTTCTATAAGGATTGACCCCCTTGTGTTTTGTAACACTTTTGATTCATTATTTTCTTTCTTGAATATATTTTCATATTTAAGAGCCACTCTTCTCTCCTTTGCTACTCTCTTCCTTGTATCAAGTTATTTGCTTGCAGATGATCTTTGTGAATTCTATGAAGTTGAATTTTGCATCATTTGTACACTGACTCCTACATTAATAACCAATTCATTGTAATCTTTTAAGTACTTAAAAGAGTCACAATAAAAAAAAATCAACTAATTTTACTTCAATAATATTTTTCAAAATTATTTTTAAAATAACTACGCATAATAAATGTAAACAACTTTTACAATTTAACAAACTAACTACAAGTCTTAAATTTTCTTATATTAAATATTGCCTTTACACACACACACACCAAAATTGTTAAATCTTTGCAGCTTCATGTACTTATTTGAAGGTTATCTTTGAAGATTTTGGTTTGAATGGTTTTAGATACTATTTTTCTAGGTTCTAAAGGGGGTCATTTGTTGGTGCACTTAAAGTCCAAACAGAACTCACCGTTGGATTCAGAAGGCCCAAAACCCTCATTTTCATATAAAGTTTGTCTATTTTGGACAAATTTGATGTAGGAGGCTTTTTTTACTTACTAGTATGTAGTTTTTTTGGATCTAGGGGAGATCAAACTTTTAGAGCACTTTGAGCCCAAATGAACCTCGCTATTGGATCTAGAGCACCCAAAAACCCCCATTTCCATATAAAATACGTCTCTTTTGGACATCGTTGGCTTTAGAGGCCTCGACATGCCTTACAAGAAAAAAATTCAAAAAAAAAGCCAATTCCGTATAGCCACATGGTAGCATACAATTGGGCATATGCGCCAGCTAGCCACTGCCACCAATGGCCCCACTACCACCAACGACCATCATTTGTCACCCAGCAACCGCCACCCAGCAGTCACCATTGACTGTTGCCTGCCGCCCATCACTAGATCGTAACCCCACTATCAATCAACCATTGCCCACAGCAGTGCCACCACCATCCACCTCTGCTCTACCCTGACCCAGCCACCTGCAACAACCACCATGCGATCGAACAATAATATACCAAGTGGCACCCGCTTGGGTTCTAGCCACATGGTTGTTTAAACACATCAACTGCCATGTGACATAGTACTAGCCTAACACGTATCTGAGCATTGTTGTGTCATAATCCTATGTGGTAGCCACATCATCCAGTGGGCCTATCCTTTGCTACAATAAAAAGGGGTTTGTTGCCTGCGATGACCATACGATCGTTAGATGTAAGCTCTTGACATGCTAACATCAACACTGCATAAGCACCTTGGGTTCCCTTTTTGGCCATATGGAGCAATGTTTGGCTTTTTTCTCAACTTGAGCATACTGACTCTATTTTCAAAAAATAAGATATCACTGAAAAGTGGGTTCTGAGCCTAATTTGATGTTGCAAGTTTCATCATATTTTGATGTTGGTTAGGTACTTGTTTTCACTTTCAATGGCGAAACTTCTATTTTGCACTCTAGGGGTTATATTTTATGTGTTTGAACTCTATTTTGGGCCATTGAAGAGTCATTGGAAAGCTCTTGTAGTGCTCTAGCCAAATCTATTGTCTTTTTCATCAGAATATTTCAAAGTTACATAAGACATTCAATAGAAGCTTTTTTTATGTGTCTGAGCTCCATTTTGGGCCACCAAAGAGTCATTGGAAAGCTCTTGCAGCACTCTAGCCAAATCTATTGTCTTTTTCATCAGAATATTTCAAAGTTACATAAGACACTCAATAGAAGCTTTTTTTCTCTCCTCGTATACACATTACTTTTAGCTACTGGGGTTTGGTTTTTTGTATTGTGGGGGTGTTTTTATGTATGTTGTTTCTATCATTGACTTTAGGACAATATATATCTTCCAAAATCAAAAAAACCTTCTCTAAAAATAATGGTCAAGACCTCTTCTTGTTTAGCTCCTCTAAACCCACATAACTATCACACATGGACAGTTGCGATGATATGGTTACTAATCCCAAGGGTTTGTGGCCTTGTTTGGATGAGGATCAACCTCTATTTCAGAGTCTATTTCAAATATATTAGTACATGAATAAGATGGATGAGGCCAGGGGTCTTATCTCTCTCAGTATTGCAGACAACTTATAGTTTCATCTTGATGAGTGTACTACTCCTCAAGAAATGTGGCTCAAGTTTAAGACCTTGTTTTGTATAGTTAGTTAGTTTAGGGCACTTCAACTTGAGGGAGAGCATACATAACTTGTACCTAATTCTTTTCCCACCATTGATGACTTTATGATAAAATTCAAGGAACAAAGATCGTTGTTACAAGGTTGTGGCAAGACAAAGACATATAAAGAGTGCATTTTTTTAATCTTATCTAAGCTTTGGGGTAACTTCCAGATCTTCTCCTCTACTTTTCACTCCACTATTGATGCATTGGGTACTAATTTCACCATGCCAACATCTGAGGAATTTTGTGATAGGTTGACTAGAGAACAAAACAAGATTTCTCAGTTCGATTCTCTATCTAGATTAAAGACCATGACATTGGTTGCTCAGTCATGTACAACAAAGAAGGGGTAACCACTGAAGCTCAAGAGAGATTCAGTTGGTTGCAAGTGTCCCTCCAAGCCATCTACATAGTATCCTTCTGAAGCACAATCTAGCCCCAAGAAGGGCAATTCTTTTAAGTCTAGTGAGTCTCCCTCCAAAAATAAGAAGTCCATACATGATCCTTGTAGTTTTTTTGGCAAGGAAGGATGTCCAGTTTCTAGGTGTTGGAAATGGAGGCTTTAGAGGAAGCCTTGCAATAACATCACATCTCCTCTCCTCAACTGGATCTTCCTATTCTATGGGGAAGAGTCATGCTCTTCACACAAAAGCCTTGTCTTCTGGATCATCTTGGATCATTGATTTTGGTGCTTCACACTGTATGACTCATTCACATGATTTGGTCACCAAAATTGTTCATAGTGCCACATCATATATTGCAGTTGGTGACTCTACACAACTCCCAATTCTTGATTCAAGTTTAGTTTCATTGGATGATGGTTCTCTTCAGGACGTTCTTCTAGTTCCTAAAATTTATATGAACCTTCTTTTAGTTTATTAGATTTTCCTTTCTTTCTTTGGTAAGGTAGTTGATCTCTCACCACATGATGTGGTTATTCAAGATATCCTTGATCCTGATTCAGGTATTGCTACTAGCAGTGTTGATCCTCAATCTCACTTATACTGGCTTGATGACTTTGAAAGTTTAGAAAGTGTGGGTTCTTCTCTTGTTGTAGATGCAGACTCTATGAGAAAAATTTGGCATGAGCGTTTGGGCCATGTCAACTACCGATAGTTACAATAGATGAGTACACATGCACTTGTTTACGGGCTACCACAAATCTCATGCACTGATGATGTTTTTTCATGGATGTGTTCTCTGCAAGAATCATTGAGATCCCTTTCCTTTGGGAATAGCCACTCATGCTAATGCACCCTTGGAGTTGGTTCATAGTGATCTTATGTCCTTTCATACTCCTTTTTCAGGGGCCCTCTATGTGCTTGCATTCATTGATGACCTCTCCACATGCACATGGGTGTACTTTCTTATGTACAAATATGAAGTCTTTGATTCCTTCCAAATCTTTAAGAATTTTGTGGAGAAGCAATTCGGTTTCTCTCTTAGATGGATACACATAGATAAAGGGGGGAGTATGTGAATCAGGCATTTAGAGATCTTTGCACTAAGCATGGTTTACTACATTAGCTTTCAGTTCCACACACACTTCAATAGAATGATGTGGCTGAGAGAAAGAATAAAACCATATGGGAGATGGAAAATTGTATGATACAGTCATGGGATATGTAGTCTTCATTTTGGGCTAAAGCATTCAATTGTGCCAATTATATTTAGAATTGGGTGCGCCATAAGGCATTACGACAGATGACTCCTGAGCAAGGTTGGTCTCATGCCAAGCCCGATATTTCCACATTTCATGTTTTTGGAAATAAGGCATGTGATTTTATTCATGACACTCAGAGGAAATCTATGGAGAAGAAGAGTTGATCACTCATCTTTGTTGGCTATTGTGAGGATGTGAAGGCATACAAGTTGTTTGATCCTAAGTCCTAAGAGGTCTTGTTTTGACAAGATGTCCAGCTTGATGACCACTTTCCTCTTCCATATTCTCCCTCCTTGAATTCCTCCTCATTGCCTACTACTTTCTCTTCATCACGTAAGGATGTGTCATCTTCAAAAGATGATGTAGATGATGATCCACCACATCTACCTCCTCCACCATCACCAGTTGCTCCACCTTTTCCTAGGTGGGCCCGTGTTACAATTGAGTCAGCTAGACCTTTGGCTAGAGATCTTATAGATACTTATCGTACTCAAGCTTAGACATCTAGTTCTAGTCTTCTAATTCAAGCTATTTTAGTAGATCTAAAAAGATTTGTAGAGGCAACCAAACATCTAGAGTGGGATTTGGCTATGAATGAGTAGTATTCTTCTTCGATGAAGAATCAGACTTGGGATCTTTATACTCTTTTGAAAGGAAGAAAGTTGGTTCTATGCAAGTGGTTGTATCATACCAAGTATGTTGTAGATGGCTCTAATGTTAATTATAAGGCATGTCTTATTGTGAAGGGATTCTTGTATGTTGCGAGTATTGATTACTCTGAGACTTTTTCCCCCGTCGCCAAGCTGAATTCTATTCGCTTTGTCCTTTCACTAGCAGCTTTACAGGGATGGCTAGTCTTTTAGATGGATTTGAAGAGTGTGTTTTTGCATGGTGATATTCATGAGGGGATCTATATTGAGCAACCTCATGGATTTGTGCAAGACTCTTTGTTAGTTTGTAGGCTTTGATGTTCATTATATGGTCTCAAACAAGCCCCTCAGACTTGGTATGAGAAGATGGGCTCGTTCTTTCTTTCTACTCACTTCACACACTATCATTTTGATAATATAATATACATTCAGCGTCAGGGGGTTGATATTGTAATACTTGTGCTCTATGTTGATGATCTCATCATTACTAGGAGCTCATCCTCCATGATTCAAAGTATTTAGAGAGCATTGATGGACCAGTTTGAGATGCAAAATCTTAGTCTTCTACACTATTTTTTGGGCCTATAGGTTACTCAAACTTTTGATGGTATTTCTATCTATCAGCAAAAGCATGCTCTTGATATGCTTCGACACTTCAACGTGCTTGATTGCAGGCCTACCCCTACACCATTTTGGTCATATGTTGTCTTGTCTATCACTTGTCCTACTGTTTCAATGGATCCCACTATATATTGACAGTTGGTTGGCAATTTTTTGTACTTGACACAAAATCATCATGATCTCTCCTTTGCAATTAGTCTTGTTTCTTGGTTTTCCCATTATCCTCATGAGAGCCATTGGCAAGCCGCCAAATTTATCTTGAGGTACATTCAGGGTATTGAACATTGTGGCATTCACTAAACTATCAGATCCCTACACATTGTTGGCTTCACTGACTCAGATTGGGCCGGTGACACTGATGATAGGAAGTCTACTTCAAACTTTGTTTTCTATCTTGGTTCTGGTCCTATCATGTGGTCTTGCAAAAAGTAGTCTGCTATTGCGTTATCCTCTAAAGAGGCCAAATATATAGCAACAATGTTAGCTAGTAAGGAGATATTGTGACTTTGACAGTTGATGACTAAGTTTAGATTTCCTCCTAATAGTCCCATTTTCCTTTGTTGTGCCAATCAAAGTACCATACCTGTTTCTC
The DNA here is from genome assembly GCA_028749045.1 of Cupressus sempervirens. NCBI lineage: Eukaryota > Viridiplantae > Streptophyta > Pinopsida > Cupressales > Cupressaceae > Cupressus > Cupressus sempervirens. Next base: position 282,719,920 of record CM053787.1, read on the forward strand.
ATAACCTAGTGGAGCATTAGTATACTGAGCACATTGAGATCCACATGCACTTCACCCAACAATTGATTTAGGATGGTGTTCTCCAATTGGAGTACATTCCTATTGAAGCACAAGTTGTTGACATCATCACTAAATATTTTGCATCACCACACCATCTTCAATTGCACACTATGCTTGGGGTGAAGGATGTTGTCCTTGGGGGGTCTTAGCGAGGCCTTCCTTCCTTTCATACTTTTCAACTTGTTTTCTCATCTCTTTTTGGAGTAGATTTTTTCCCATGTAGCTTTCATTATTACTTTGGTTTATAGAGATTTGGTTGTGATTGGGTACCTAATCAGGCCTTGTTGTTGGGACCCAAGTTTCCTTCTGCATTTTAGTTTCCTTTCTTTTGCATGCATTATTTGTAGCTGCATTGTTGCTCATCTTAAGGGGGGTGTCAGAGCAAAGGGGGGTGTCATCTTTTGCATGCATTGTTTGTAGTTGCATTGTTGTATATGTTTTACACATCTTGTCATTTTGAGTGGATGACCCTCAAATGTCTTGTCCAAGTTCAACTTTACCTGATTTCAAAAAAAGGTATCCACTTATACCCCCCTCTTGTACACCATCTTGGTGCACTTATCCTTGACATAGTTGGGCACTTGGTGGTGTTGGGAGAATGATGAGTCATGGTTTGCATGGGTGTTCCTTTCAAGATTTTTTTGAGGTCATATATTTTTTAAGGTTGTACTTTATTATTTTTTAACAACAATATGTGGTCTTTTCATGAGGACTTGGGAATTTTTTATTTTATTTTTGTAATAGGTTGGTTGTGGTCTATAGATCATCTCAAGTTAATGTCATGTCTTCTATGTAGTGATTGGTAGATTTCAAGTCAACTGTTAGTTAACATTAATCATGCAATTCAAATTTCTCTATAATGATCTTCTAGTTTTTTGCACATCAATGATTTTTTCGTGTGTTTTGTTGGAAGATGGTATATTTGGTGAGTTATTGTATGGGTTGGTTATGTGGTTATAAATCTACTCATGTTGTATGGTTAGTTGGATGTGATTAGCAAGTAGTTGTGGTTGTTATTCTAGCTATGAAAAATATCTTTTGTCAATTTATTACCATGGGATTGATAAGGGAAAGTAGATTTTAAGTGGGAGGTTGTCTAGATGTGAGGTTGTAGCATAAGTTGAACTTCAAGTGGGAGTTTGTTGGATGTGAAGGGACAACTATCATGTCTATTTATTTCATATTCCCATCTTTGTCTCTTCGTCTTCTCTTGAAGAATATGTATAAATAGGAGGGCAACACCCTATGTAATCAAGCTGTAAGTTGCAATCACTGAATAAATGATTAGCTCTTCTCTCAGTGTGGATGTCACCACAAGTTGTGATAAGCCATGATAAATCCTATCTCTTGCCTCTATTTGTGTGTTTTCGATCTGTCTTTTAAGTTAGCAATAACTGGTAGTGGTAGATAGCCAAATCTAATGCAAAAGATGTTGGCATAATGTCTGTGAGTAATGTTAGTCTCAATCTATCAAGTGAAATTAAAGCTTGTAAGATCCCATTAAAGTTAAACCAAAAAATTATACTTTTCCCCTTAAATTTGGAATATTATTAGTAGAGTGTAGTTTTAGTATTAATGTCTTAAGCATTATTTCACAGAGTTTTGGATTGGTGAAATCAATCAAAATAGATGTTTAGTATTTCTAAATATACTTACAAAATTCTTGATCTCTAACAATCATACATAAAATAAAACTAACAAGGTTGAAAAGGAAAAAAATTAACAAGGAACCTTGAGGTCATTTCACGATCTACTTTACAATATTAGCATGAGAGATGGCCATTTATCAAGAGAGGATTGAGTAGTAGATATTTCATCTTGAAATATTACGTATTTAATCCTACATGGTGTAGTGGAATAAAACTCACATCAACATGACCATGATGCAAACTAATAATTAAAATTTTATTTTAAAATTTCTCTTAAAATAGCTTATGTTATGCATTTTGAAATTAGGTGCAATCATGGAAATTCAATTATTTGTTTCTAAAATCTTCTTTTAGTGGAAAAAGAAAGTTTGAATTGATCTTCTTAATGTATTTCCAGGTTTGACGTTCAAACCAAATGGGTTTATATTTCTACCCATTGCAAACAAATGCAATGAATCAACATCCATAAATAACAAGAAATATGATCTCAATTTCAAATTAAAAATGATGAAACATTAGTTTTGTATATGATAAGGATTTTATTTTAGAGTTATGATCGACACAAAAGCTTCCACCAACTATTGTAACTGCTTTGTTGTACAATTCTCAATTTTGTAGCACAACTTTATGTTTTTTAATATCAATATGCATACATATTACAAGTTTTTTTTAACTTTGAATTATTATCAAAATTTGTACATTTTTTAATATAATTTATATTTTATACTCTTTTTACTATTACTAAAAACTCGATTTTATTTTAGTTTCTACAAGAAAAGGACTTTTGCTCTTCATAGCTATTATTTGAATTGGTGAAAATTTAAATAATTCAAATATAATAAACAATATTTTAAAAATTAATTCTAAAACATAAATAAATTTCTAAATTTAAATAAACTTTAGATTTTTAAAACACATAAAATATCCCTTTTATTAAACTACAAATTTGAAATTGAATTTTAATAAGAAAAAGAATATCCCTTTCATAAAAGAGCAAAATTGTGTATTACACTTACTACATACTTAAGTCCTCAATAAAATGCACATTTATAAATGTGTACATACCAAATCATTCTAAATGTTTGGACTTAAAATATAAATAAGGATACAACCTAGTAACAAAATATTTTAGTTAATTATGTTGTCCTGATCAAGTGAAAGTTTAAGAGGTTCTCGCTTAGATCTATGATCTTCTTGTTGAAGTCTTTGCCCCTTAAACATTTTGTCCATGATCCCTACACGTCTCTACATTGAAAAATAAATGCATTAATAACGTGATGGAAATTATTTATCATAGAAAAATTGTCATATTTAAGTGTATGCTACCTTACATCAAACATCTTATCCCCAATAATGTAATGGGCACCCTTGAATGTCCCAAAAACTAAACCAAATTGCTGAAAGGAATTATGTCAAACAGTTTGCATTCAACCTCTTATTTCTCCGTTTAATGTTTTAAACCCCTTATAACTCCAGAAATCAAATGTTTATTTGTTTGTTGTGTTTTATGCAAGGAATTGGTATCATACAACATAAACAAGAGAGAAACTACAATAACATGCAAAGTGGAAATGAACTACAACCAATAAAATGTTATTTTCAGAATTCATAAAACCAAATACATGGCAGATTTATCAACTCACTAATTACTTCAGCATTATTGACATAATACTCCAGCCCATGCTTTCGAACTTGCTGCTACAGTACTTTGTCCTTCAATCAATCCACTACCTTTGTAATATCATTCCCTCAAAGCGGCATAAGCATCGGACAAGTAGTGAAGAAGACATGTGCAAAATACCAAATCTACCTGTAGCCGAAAATGCAACTAAACTGCCTGATAATGAAGCCGATAACAAAGAATTCCAAAGGCCAAACCCCGAGGGAATGACATCTAGAATGTTACAAGAGAGGATAAACATCCTCAAATGCCAAGAACGGAGCTGCAACTCACACACCAATTTCTTCTCATATTCAGCATATCTAATGAAGCCACAAATGCTTCCTTTTATTCTATTTCCAAGGGTCCGCTCAACTCATATCGGCAATGTGGGATAAAAGATGTGTAATATATAAAACATATATTAAAATACCCCTTATGTCTCCCTTGGGTACACATCCCCATAAAATAAATATTAAAGTAACACTTTAATATTTTACAATTAAATTAGGCGTTACTTTAATAAAACTTCAGGCATTAAAATGTATTAGCAATCGGACTCTGAATAATGCGAGTGATAGCTCATCAGAAAGCTCTCACCAAGGAGTATCAAATCCAATCACCAAAATTGACCTGCACTGCGTCTTGCCAACTTACTAAAAATAGTAAGTATGCTTGAAACTAAGTAAATCAACTTCATTTTGGCCCAAACTGGAAATGACTAGGCCAAAACACTCCAAGATCCCATTAAACCCTTTGTTAGCCCTCGGGACCATGTAGAACAAGGCTAACACACAATTGGTCAACTGCTAAAATGGGGACATTATAGTCCGCCCCCCTTGAAATTTCTTGTCCTCAAGCAATCTCAATCCATCCTGCTGAATAACCTGCTCACTCTCCCATGTAGAATCTTCCTCCGGCAGGTCTTTCCATCTGACCAAATACTCCTTCACTATCCTGTTTCTAAGCTTCCTCTCTCTGGTGTCCAGAATAGCCTCGGGTACTAACACAAGCTTCCCCTCCTCATCCAAAGGGGGTAAATCTGCAGAAGGCACTACACTCTGACCAATGGCTTTCTTAAGCCTAGACACATGAAACACATTGTGCACTCGATTGCCCTCTGGAAGCTCAAGCTCATAGGCGACTTTGCCCACTTTGAGAATCACCCTGTAGGGACCATAAAATCTAGGTTTCAACTTTTCAGCTCCGCTCTTCTTGAGCGATGACTGTCTATATGGTTGCAGCCTCAAGTAAACCATATCCCCTACCTCAAACCTACGCTCAATTCGGTGCTGATTAGCATACAATTTTTGGTGATTCTAGGCCTGTTGTATATTCTCTTTGAGCACTTTCAAGATGTCCTGACTATCTTGCAATAATTTTTTGGCTTTGGGCACTCTATTGTCCCCCAAAACTAAATCCATGAAGCTAGGTGCTTCATAACCATAGAGTTCCATGAAAGGAGTCATCTTGATGGACATATGATAAGTGGTGTTATAACAATACTCTCCCATATGAAATCATCTGATCCAAGCCTTTTGTTGTGCAGTTACATAGTTCCTCAAATATCCTTCCACCCATTTATTCACAATCTTTGTTTGCCCATCTGTTTGCGAATGATAACTAGTGCTAGGTGGGTGATCCCACAATAATGGGTTCCACTTTTTGACCAATTTTGACTCTGAAATCAATATTTTTGCAACAAACGTCACGTTCAAGTGACTATATCTCTAAAACTATAAATAATTTCAAGATGACATAAACTAGTGATTTTGAGTACTTTGTTCCTACTTTGTAACCATATTTTTTAATCTAAAAAAGAAATTTATTTATGTCAATTTTTTTTATCTCCTCCAAAAAGTGGTACATAATAAAATTCAATATTTTAAAAAGTGACACTCTGTTTGACACACATAACTTTTTTTCTAGAAATGATAATGAAGTAATTCTTTCTGCGTTGGATTTGTAGCATCAATATCCAGTGTCTGCATTTGGTTTGATTTATTTTTGTTGAATATTGTATAGTTTATGAAGTTTTGAAGTGACATGAACCGTAATTCAGACATACGTTCCATTTGACACAGATAATTTGAAGTCAATTTATCATAAACCATTTTTTTTTTTTGAATAGAAAGGTATCTCAATAAGCCAGTGCCTCCATATTTTTCAAAAAAAATTTGACCTAATTTACTAATTTTCCCAAGGTGTCAAATTCGGTTGATGTTCAATCGGTAATGAACCTATAATGAGTTAAACTCATATTTGAAAGTCTTAATGATTAAATTATGTAATAAAATTATAGTCGTTGGAAAGCTTGCTCCGAGAAGCACATTTTGACATTTTTTATTTTATAGTAGGAGATCATTCTCCTACAATTATGGCAGTCAAAAGAGCAAAAAAAAGAAAAAAAAAGAAAAGGTTAAAATTTTTGTGATTTTGCATGTTCGTGCGAACATGGCGTTCACGCGAACACGTTTACCATGTTCGCGTGGACCTATGTTCGCGCGAAAATGAAAATCATGTTTGCGTGAACATATATATCACATATGTTCGCGTGAACATGTGAAATATGTTCGCGTGAACATGATTAAAAAAAAGTTCACGCGAATATAATAAGTGTGTTCGCATGAACATATGGTAAACTCAATTTCTCATTTTGAAATTTTTTTCATTTTTGTTCGTCCCACTAAAGTGGAACTCATTATTGTGGGTTCACCTAGGTGTAAGATCTGTACCACACAACCTAAACAACTCTTGCCAAAAAACACTCATAAACTTACTATCCCGATCGCTGACAATGAATCTGGGCAGCCCATGTAACCTGAATATCTCTCTAAAGAAAAAGATCTGCCACCTGTGTTGCTGTGTAAGTGGATGGAATAACAAAGAAGTGAGCAAACTTCATCAAGTGGTCTACCACCACATAGATGCAATCCCTTCCCTGCACTCGTGGTAAACCAATGATGAAGTCCATTGAAATACTTTCCCATTTCCTATCAGGAATGGCCAAGGGCTGTAATAAACTTGCAAGAAATGTGTGCTCTCCCTTATTCCGTTGACAAACCACACACTCCCTGACATACCTCTGAACATCATCCTTGAGCCCTTTCCATGAAAACTGCTCTTGAATTTGCTTGTAGGCCTTGAAGACCCCCGGATGTCCAGCTGTGGGTGCATCATGAAATGCCTTCAGTATCGCCTCTCTCAAATGTGATGATGAAATCAAATAAACCCTGTCCTGAACTCTGATCAATCCATCTATCACCTCATAGCGATCATCCTGTATGGTACCTGAAATTAATCCAGAAGCCCAAGCATCTCTGACATACTTTGCTATAATCTAATCTCTCCAATCTCTTGAAATCTTTGCCAGAGCACATAAGTGAGGTCTCCGAGATAAGGCATCAACCACCACATTTTTCTTACTTTTGACAAACTCTGTGTCAAAGTCATAAGCCTGCAATTTAGTCACCCATTTTTGTTGCCGGTCATTAAGATCATGCTAGCTCATGAAGTATTTAATACTATTGTGATCAGTCTTGATCACAAAACGTCCACCTACCAAATATGATTGAAATTTGGCCAATGCATGCATTATGGCCAACATCTCCCGGTCATAGACAGAATAACTCTTCTCAACTCCCCGAAGATTCCTACTCTCGAATGCAATGGGATGCTTCTCCTGCATCAATACTGCTCCAATTCCATCACCTGATGCATCACAATGAAGCTCAAAAGGCTTCGTGAAATTGGGTAGAGCCAAAAATGGACATGAAGACATTACCTGCTTGAAATGCTCAAAACATCTTTGTGCTACCCCTGTCCACACGAAGGCTCCTTTCCTGGTAAGATCTGTCAAGGGTGTAGCAATCTGTGAGAATCCCCTAACAAACCTCCTATAAAAACCACATAAACCAAAGAATCACTTAAGCTGTGTAAGGTTTGTGGGAGTAGGCCACTCTACAATAGCTTTAATCTTTTCGGGATCAACCCGAACACCATCTGCACTAATGATATGCCCAAGGTAAAGGAGCTTAGTCATGCCAAACTCACATTTAGATTCCTTGGCATACAATGACTCTCTCTCCAAAATAGATAACACCTCCTCCAGATGATGTAAGTGCTCCTCCTAGGTCTTACTGAAGACCAAGATGTCATCAAAGAAGATCAAGACAAATCTCCTCAGTTGCTTCCTGAATACCTGGTTCATACAACTCTGAAATGTAGCGGGTGCATTGGTTAGACCAAATGGCATAACCATGAACTCAAAGTGGCCATAGTGACATTGGAAGGCTATTTTCTCAATGTCCTTTTCTCTCATCTTGATCTAATGGTATCCGGATCGCAAATCAATTTTGGTGAAGAAGCATGCCCCATGCAACTCATCAATCAGCTCACCAATCCTAGGAATGGGATACCTGTTTTTAATTGTTTTCTTATTCAGTGCCCTGTAATCGATGCACATGTGCATCGTCCCATCCTTCTTCTTTACCAATACTACTGCTGAAGTAAAGGGGCTCTTACTGGGCCTGATATGCCCCATCTCCAACAAATCCTTAATTGCCTTCTCTATCTCATCCTTGTGTTTCTTAGGATGACGATAGGGTGTAATCATAACTGGTTTGGCTCCCTCCTCAAGCTCAATAACATGTTCCATCCCTCTGTCAGGAGGAACCCCATGAGGAATATCGCTAAATACTTTAGCATGTCTATCAAGTATCTTCTGGATATCTGGTGGATGACTCTTTTCTTGTGGCTTTGGTGAAGTTGGCATAATATAGCACTCTGCCGCCCACTCTATGTCATCATGACGAAAAAGTCTCTGCATTCTCCTCAAGGACACTACTCTGCAACCTCCATTTGAAAGTCCTCTAAGTACCACAGTTCTGCCCTCATGCTGGAATCTCGTCTCCAATTTCGCTAGGTTGAGTATGAACTCAACTAGTGAAGCCATCCATGTCATGCCAAGGATGACATCATAATCTCCCATGTCCACAACATAGAACTCATCTTCCAACTCGTAGCCATCTCCAAACCTGATGCGAAGATTAGATATCTTCCGAGTGCATAATAATTTATCACTGTTAGCCACCATGACTCTAAACCCATCATGCTCCTCTATCTGTAACCCTCTCCTAGCTACCAACTGTGCATCTATGAAGTTATGTGTAGCCCCAGTGTCAATAAGAGATATCACTTTCTGCCCCTGGATAGTACCCCTGACCTTAAATGTGATTGCCTTTTGGGCCCCTGTCAAGCGTGCCAACGATCTATTATCCTTAGGAATGCTACTCTCCTTTATAGTGTTGCTCTCATCTGAATCAAAGTGTTGATCCTCCCCCTCTGACTCCGACTCTTCTGCTGAAAAATACTCCATTTGATTTGCCTTAGCCTTGAGAGAACATTTATGAGATAAGTCCCAAGGCTCTCTACAATGGAAGCACAACTTCTTCTTTCGAAGTTCATTCAAGGTTTCATTGTCTAGTCCTTTTGATCCTTCTTTGGGTTTGCTATACTCTTTCTGAAGCAGTTTTTTGTCTTTGTCCTTGCGGTAGGAAGAATTTGTTGAATGGTTTTTTCCTTTGTATACCGAAGGGGCTAAATCTTGTGCCTTTTTAGTTGCTTCAGCTAAGGTGAGTGGATCATGTCCCTTCACCCAACCTCGTAATGGATCAGCAAGACCATCACAAAATAACACCACCAATCTCCTAGGAGAGATATCGGTAACAAGTACAGACAAGCGTTGAAACTCGGCAATGTAAACATCCACAGAACCTGACTGTTTTAACTATGCTAGCTCCTTAAAATGTAACTCAGGATCCCTAGTGTCAAATCTCTCAATCAGTGTTTCAATGAATTCCTCATAGGATGTAATCTGATTATGCCCCAAAGTCACCATGCCATGATGCCAACATTCATGTGCAATGCCATCCAAGTGCATAGCCGCATACTTGATAGCCTCCTCCTCAGGCATAGGATTTAGCTACAAGTATGTATCTACCTTCTGCACCCAAGCTCGTGCAATCATCTTCCCTAAAGCATCATAATAAGGTAAAGAAATTTTTCCAACTTTCTTTCTCAGTTCAAAGTTTTGATTCCTCCCTCCTGCTCTAGGCATGTATCTCATCCTCAAGTCCATATAATCTCTGAGGGAAATATCTGCCTGAAACTCTGGTCCACTAGCCTCCCAGTCCCTCTTGAACTGATCTTGTAACTCGGTAATCTGCGGTTTGTTTACTGGTTGAACCGGATCTCTGGGTGGGAAAGTGGGTAGAAGAGGTCTCGAGCTCGCAGTTTGTGTTGGGCGTGCAATGTGTCTAAAGTTATCAACCTCATTCCCATTGTTGTCGTGTCCATTATTACCATTAATGTTATTCTCAGGACCATTGTTGTTGCCTTGGCCTCCATGGTTATTGTTTCCCCCATTGTTATTGTTTCTATTGTTGGCATCACCTGGATTAATATTGACACCCATCTGTCTAGCCATGAGCTGCAACATCATGTCCATTCGCCTATTCTGCTCCTGCTGCATACACTCCGCCTGCTCTAATGTATCTAGTAACTTTCTGAACATTACCTCCTCCTAATCTAGATCGGCATTCCTGCCTCTGCCTAATCCTGTATTTCTGTCATCTCAATCACCCATATTGTTGTACTGATCAAAGAATATCTCCTCTGTGTCTGTATGGCTGGATTCAATGTTCATCTGCATGGATGTACTAGACTGTTTGCTTTGCAAGTCTGAAATCCTATTTTGTCTTGCTCTAGTATCACGAAAATTATAAGGCCCCTGTCGCATGCTCAAACATAAATGCTTAGCTTGTGTTTTTTATTTATTTCTGATTTTAGTATTTTGACATTTCGTCAAACACTTTTCCCTCTATCTGGCTGTTCCAAATTCCCTATAAGACCTCCACAGGATGGCAGGACTTATAGCTCTAATACCATTGTAATGGGCACCCCTGAATGTCCCAAAAACTAAACCAAATTGTTGAAAGGAATTATGTCAAACAGTTTGCATTCAACCTCTTATTTCTCCGTTTAATGTTTTAAACCCCTTATAACTCCAGAAATCAAATGTTTATTTGTTTGTTGTGTTTTGTGCATGGAATTGGTATCATACAACATAAACAAGAGAGAAACTACAATAATATGCAAAGTGGAAATGAACTACAGCCAATAAAATGTTATTTTCAGAATTCATAAAACCAAATACATGGTAGATTTATCAACTCACTAATTACTTCAGCATTATTGACATAATACTCCAACCCATGCTTTCGAACTTGCTGCTACAGTACTTTGTCCTTCAATCAGTCCACTACCTTCGTAATATCATTCCCTCAAAGCGGCATAAGCGTCAGACAAGTAGTGAAGAAGATATGAGCAAAATACCAAATCTGTCTGTAGCCAGAAATGCAACTAAACCGCCTGATAATGAACCCAATAACAAAGAATTCCAAAGGCCAAACCCCAAGGGAATGACGTATAAAATGTTACAAGAGAGGATAAACGTCCTCAAATGCCAAGAACGAAGCTACAACTCACACACCAATTTCTTCTCATATTCAACCTGTCTAATGAAGCCACAAATGCTTCCTTTTATTCTATTTCCAAGAGTTCGCTCAACTCATATCAGCAATGTGGGATAAAAGATGTGTAATATATAAAATATATATTAAAATACCCCTTATGTCTCCCTTGGGTACACATCCCCATAAAATAAATATTAAAGTAACACTTTAATATTTTACAATTAAATTAGGCGTTACTTCAATAAAACTTCAGACATTAAAATGTATTAGCAATCGAACTCCGAATAATGCGAGTGATAGCTCATTAGAAAGCTCACACCGAGGAGTATCAAATCCAATCACCAAAATTGACCTGCAATGTGTCCTGCTGACTTACTAAAAATAGTAAGTATGCCTGAAACTGAGTAAATCAACTTCTTTTTGGCCCAAACTAGAAATGACTAGGCCAAAACACTCCAGGATCCCATTAAACCCTTCGTTAGCTCTCGAGACCATGTAGAACAAGGCTAACACACACACACACTTGGTCAACTGCTAAAATGGGGATATTACAAATAAATAAAACTTATTAAAGATTCTATCCAGATATGAGATTTTGCAAATATTACTAATTTGTACATATATGATATTGATTAAATATTAAATTTTAAAAGAAGTAGTAAATTATTGGAGAAAATATGACAATGTGACCGTCAAATTCAAGACCAGGTTGCAACCAATGCACGGTGTTGATTAAGATTTTTTCACTAAATAAAATATTTTATAGAAATGATGGAACACTTTGTAAAGCAATGGAAACTTAAACAGGAAGCAAAAACTACTCCTAAAGAATCTGGGTCGTTGTACGTAGTAGTTGTGGGGGCTAGAAAGTCTATGGAGTCCAAGATTGATTAAAAAATTAAAAAAATAGTGGACCCCAAGATAATTCCAGCTTTTTCCCCACAAATAATCCTTATTGAATAATCTGTGATCTGTCGTCCGCGATGATAAATTCTTCCCTATTTAAGTATCTCGAAGGGAGAAAATTCAAAACGTACCACACGTACATAATGACGTGGGCTTGGGTTAACAATCACCAACTAATTCGTGCTAACCGCAGCGGACAACAAGCCATTCCGTTTGGCGGCTAGCGAATATTGACTACAGTTAGCAAAAAAGATGCGATCATGGGAATGGTTAGCAATCTGGATGATCAACAGTGAAGTGAAGTACGTGGTGATCAGACCTGGAATTTGACGGCCGCCCCTGCCTGTCATATCATGTTTTTAATGATAGCTAAAAAAATTTCATGTCTTTCATTTTATGGTTTAAGAAAAAAATTGATTGTCATTTTTTTTGGTTTTAAGACAATTTAAGAAATAATTTTAAATTTAAATATTTTATAAATAAAAATATAAATTATTATTAATAATATGTGTAAAATTCTTAATAAAGATCGTAAAATTATAAATTAGTAATATATACAAAAATCTCAAATAAAAGAAGAAGTTTCTAAGTTATGTTACTTTAAGACATTTTTAAATTAATAAAAATATGTAATAAGTAATATAAAAATACATAAAAATAAGTTTTCAAATTTCATTATATTTTTATTTCAACGAAGATTTTGAATTAACATAAATATTCAATCATCAAAATAGAAACATGTCTAAATAGAAACATATATAAAACTAGCACTCGCATGTTTTTGCACATGGAATGATGCACTGACATGACATGTGATTTAAAATAAAAATATAAAATGAGCATCAATAATGTAAACATAAATCTTATTTAAAGTTAAAATCAAAATAAAGCATTGAGATGAATTTTAAAATATTTTAAGAGATATAAATATTAATTTAGAAATATGTTTGAGATTTTTACAAATATTACTAATTTATGTCATGTTTTATTCTAAGTAGAGTACCTTTTATTGGGTGAAATGTTTTTCCATTTTAACTCAAACCATTTTCCTTAAGCAAACCACTAAACTTACAATGCCCAAAAATAAAATCATGGATAACTCCATTAACTGAACCGAGATGGTTGAGAAGCCCACATTGTTATACTTCTGACCATACATTTTGATTAATTCCATCAAGCAAAAGAGATATGTAGCACAAACACAATAAAATCTTGCCCAGAACTTCACTACAAAGTGTATCGATTGATGTACAAATGTAAGAACCTCGCACAAAGTAATGAACATCAAACTTCCCATAACTACCTTGGGAAAGTATTTTCCTTACACACCATCATCATCTAGACTTCATATATAAAACCATAAGCAGTGAATGCAAAGCTATAACAAATCACTAAACTATCCACAAACAAGAAAATCCTCTTTTTCTTTGTGTTAAGTTGTGAGCTCATTTCCCACATTATGCAAACAAAGAGAGATAGAAAGAAGGCTATGTAGTAGAAAATAATAAAAAGTTTAAAATAAGTGATGGATATAAGAAGAGGGAAAGGTAAGGAAGTTTCCCAACACATTTAGAGTAAGAAGAGGAAAGTTTCCTAAAGTTATTTTAGAAACAACTAAATTCATATAGAATTTTCTCATTTTAATAACTTATCCACTACTTACATTTTTAAAAAAGTGTAAGATTAAATTGCAAAAGAAAATATTATATATTTTTTATAAAAAAAGGTGAGGACTAACTGGAAAAGATAATTATGAGGGAAGAGTCTTACAACTTTTTCGACAACAAAATATATTTTTATCATGCATATATATTATACATATTATAAAATCATATATTGATATATTATTAAATATAATACTAAGTTGCCTATAACAAGTATTGACGGTTTACTAATAAATTTATTTGTCATATTGACGGTTCTCTAAAATTTTAGCCTATCAATTCATACAGTCTTACAATTTTTCAGCTTGTCATATATGGTTAAAAAGTACAAAAACAGCCAATACGACCATCAAATTCCAGGCCTGGTGGTGATGATTGTTCCAGTGTTTCAATAAAAGTTCATTTGACTTTTTTCAATAAAATATTATTTAATAATTTATAATAATACAATTAAAAATAAATGAGAAAATTAGACATGTCTAAGATTACAGAAAAATTAATACGTGTCTAATTATGCTCTGACTGTACTAATCATGCAAAATATCACTTTAAATTTTTTTAATACTATTATTTTAATTTCCTCTGTTAATTTTTGTATAAGATAATATTGATATTAAAAAGTTAAAAAGATATGATTGAATATAAATAATTAAAATTTTTTATTTTTTGTAGAAAAATGTTAAGAAATATTCTTTTATATTTGTCATTCATTTAATTTCTAATTTTTTAACATTTCATTTTAAACATCAACAATGATCATGAATTTTGCCAATAGTGGCATGTTGTGATGGTCAAGTTGTTGAGTTGTTATCCTTGCTATCAAAGTTCAAATCTAATGGGGATGAGGTCCCCTGTTTGTGACCTCATTGGTTCATAGCTCTGAGTCAAAGCATTTACCCCCTCTTAAAAAATAAAACAATGATCATCAATTTAATATTATGGAAGTTAAATCTACAAATATTGGCTCCTCTACTTTAAAAGGCATAATGGTTGTGTAAAATCTGTGTATAAAGCCCTAAATGTTTTATCCAATGATTTTTATTAATAGAAATAAGAAATATTAATAACTACAAAAGTGATTACAATAGTACTATGCCTCACAACAAGCACTAAAAATAGTGCCTCCTTAACATTTTTTTCATTATTACATGTAAATATAAGTATCAAAATTATTTAAATAGAACTTGGTAAATTGCTAAAATCATTTAAAATATTATTAATCAAATGTAAATATCTTGCAATTGCTTTTTATCAACCAATTGTATACTTTATTTTTCTAACTAAATTTATTTTAATCTCATGTAATTGTTATTATAAAATGTTTAAACAATAAATTTTCACCATGTCGTAGCTAAATAAAACATTTGAAGTGAACAAAAACTTCGAAAGCATGACCTTTTTTGAGAAGCATCTTTTGAGAGAATCACCTAGCTTTGTATATCACGTGGATGGGTGGGAATTGAAACAATAGTTTTCGAAGACTTTGAATGGGCCACCGCCTCTCTTCTTAAACGAGCGTATGTGAAGCGCTAGTTTGCGGGTCCCTTGCATATTACCGACATACAGCCCCTGCCCACAGTTTTTTGACGTTGACGTTGATGTTGATGTCACTTTTATTAAGTGATGGTTTAAATTACGTGGGACATCAGACTAGGTGTGAAAAAAAATCTTTATACTAAAAACAAATGAAAAAACAAATGAACTCAATCGATTACAAGATTCAACGAATGTAGGCCCAACTTTTAAGAAGAAAATTTCTCTAGCATTATTATTAAAATTTTTTTTGGTCCATCGAGGACAAAAGTTGGTTGTTAGAACTTAGATGGCTCCCAAGTATTTCACGTCACGTCTAAACAACAAACTAAAATGGGTAGAAGTTTTTTTTTTTTTTTTCCTTCAATTTTTTTTTCTATATTTTCTATATTTTAGATTGTTGGATAGTTACTATTGTATCTCACAATTATTTAGACATTCTAAAATAAAAATCTAAAAGTGAGTTTTGTTGAATTTAGTGGTCAAGATAGTCTGCTATCGTAAGAATGCTCTTATTAGTCAAATATAACACACATAGGAAAGGAAGTCTTGTGTAATCACCTAAAATTGGGCTCCTAAACCATGGGCCTCTAATTTCAATTATTAATCATGATCATAACTTCTCTAACCTAAAAAGTAATGTAATTTCTATCATTAATCTTATCTTATCACCAAAATAGCATAATCCATCAAAGCCCCATATTTACCGAAATCAATAAATTCTTAAACATCAACATCAAATTGGCAATTAAATAAATTCAAATCAATTACTTTAAGTTAATGTATGAGGACATTAATTATATTAAACTCATTTACCATTTATACATTAAAAAAATGAATTAATTTGAAATAAAAACAATGAATTATCCTCAAAATTGATGAAAACAAGAAAAATTATCAAAGCTAGACTTAAAAAGTTGACTTTTATAATTTAATAAATCAGAAAAAAGAGATAAATTTGTTAAGGCGTGTAGATTAAATCAATTTGTTATATCCATGTTTTTTCCTTAAAAATCACTCAAAAAATATGGATTAATTCAGTTTCCATCTCTTAAAGAACCCCATCAACTCAACATGCATGCTTTTGACTCAGCTTTGGATTAATCTTGACAGTTGATTCTACTTGGATTTCTATAAAATCAGGGTTCCTCTCCTCATTTCATATGTGCAATTGAAGAGTAGTGTTATCATGTTGAGTTCTCTTTAGCAATATTGTGCATCAAAGTTGAGAATTTTGTATATTCTCATTTATCTTAATTTGTATATATCATATTTAACTTATAAATCATGATTCTATCATTGAAATGGATTAGATATCATTCTTGCTATCAATTCATATCACTTAAATCATATCTTATTTGTATCACAAAAATCCAAAAAATATATTAGATTGCATATTCATTCAAACCTTCCATTTCAACGGTGTCTATAGTCACTAAAGGATTGAAAAATATGAGAGAATAATACACACATTGACTGGGAGACAATAAATTGATTTGTGTATATTTTCATGTGCTTATTTATCTAATTATTGATTGATCTAATCATTTCATGTAATGATATATTAAGTGCTTCAGATTACAACTTGCAGGATCAAATCTCATACACACATCTTTGATGCCCACCATAGGGCCTATATTGATTTGACCTCATTTTGTTGATTTTCATATTTTCATATGTATATCCTTTCAAGTTGTCAAATGAGTTTTTCACACATAGTCATACAAAATTTTGCATCAATTAGTTTTGTTCTACTACATTTGTATGAGTATCTAGTGAGAAGTGTTTTGTCATGCTATATTGAATTCTTCTTTATATGAGTATGGATTGTTGGGTAGTTTTGTTAATCTCATGCTATGCTCACTTGTTGGTACTTCCCATTCATGACATTAGGTCATTTTATCATTTCTCTATTCAAGAAATAGGGAATCTTGAACTAGATCAGATATATGGTGCATTATGCAATTATGATGTGCTGAAGCTAGAGCACAAACATCTGGAGGTCAAGGGTTTGACTCACATCATCCACATGCCAATGAATTTTTGAATCAAATGGATCAAGCTTATACTAAGACGTGTTCATGATATGTCATTTTGGTTGGAGCAAACTTATCCCATCACAAAGAAGATGATTCACAAGAGATAACAGGGTATCCAATGATAGAGAAATCTAAGACTACTAAAACCCTACGTTGGTAGAACTAACAAAGCTAACCCTAGATGAATGGGATGGCAAAGGCATGAAGCTGAACAATGTGACTGACATGGAAATCATGTTTGACATCCATGTCATTGCACACAAAATCTATAGTTCAAGTCATGCAAACAATGTACCAAGTGAGGTAGTAGACCTGGCATGCAAGGTTGTCAATGAGAATCTATGATTTGACCTTGCCAAGCTTCAACACACCCAACAAAGCAAGAACATGGAGAGCATTCAAGCTTGCAAGAACAACTCATGTAAGTACAATTCACTCTTAGTCCATATGTTCTTTTATGTATAGAAATTATTTCTTTCAAAAGGAAATGTTGTTTGGAAGAAAGACACCCTAGTTCTTATCAGATTAATTAATTCATAAATGATATGGATGAGGACTTTAAAAGCATCATGGATGCATACTTTGACAATTTCAAAGAACGAATGAAACTGAGGCTTGTGATCTCTAAGTAACTTGTAGAGGGTTATGAGGGGGATATATGCTTCTTATTTTACTTTGACAAAGTTCACATATAGGCAGTCAAACCTAGGGCAACATGGCTTAAACCTCTATCCTATGAGGTCAATATTGATGAGACAAGAGACATTGTTGAGGTTCTCATCAATGAGCTAGTGGATCCCAAGGCTACTTATTTTGGAACACATGATGAAACTTAAAAAAGAATATCCCTTGAGATTTAGATCCCTAAAATTTTGAAGAGAGGGAAGAAGAGGCTACAAAGAATTGGAAAGAAACTTTCAAAATTAAATTCATCTCTCATGATCACTGAAGGCAAGGGTGATGATGTAGAAGAGGAAGATGAAGAGGAGGAGGAAAAGGAAGATGAAGAGGAAAGAGAAGAAGAAAAAGAAGAGGTAGAGGAAACTCCCTAAAAGAAGGTGAAAACCCCATCCAAGCCTCCACCAAGGAGAACTACAAGGTCTACTCTTGTGATTACTATCTCAAAGCCAAGAAAACCAAGGAAGAAACTAAGGCTAGAAGATGAAAATGATGATGATATATATGAAGATAACACTCCAACCATCTATTTGAAGAGGGCACCCCCTACCTTTGAGAAAAAACTAGAAAGTTTAAGGGAAGAAAGAGTTATGATAGGATTTAAATACTTCAAGTATGACTCCAGAAACATAGAGAAGTAGAAGCAAATTATGGATGCATTAGTTGAGAAGATAGCAATATGGAAATATGACCCTTATGAACTAAAAGGGTATGCTCCTAAAGCCTTAATGAAGGTTGTTTCACATCATTGGATCAATGCAACAAAAATAGAAATATATATCAAAGAGAAAACCTTAAGAAAATTGATGCCTATTCTCTCTGACAAATAAATCAATGAGGCAATGTCTAATCATGAAGGTAGACATACTTCTAGCTTTAAAGCTTTCCAATTTTTTTTGAATGATATAGAAGATGTTGTGCAATCCACAAAAAACATGTGGAAAACAATTTTTGATATCACGGAAGAAGGAGCTCTTCCAAAGATTCAAACAATTGAGAAATTTGTTGTGAAGAAGATTTCTGTAGAGGTCATGGCATCACTTCCTACCACTCCACCTAAGGTAACACTTGAGCAGAAAATCTATCAAATTGAACCTAGTTTAACCAAATAGTGAAGTGAAGACTAGTTTACCTTCACCAAGCTCTATCCCAAAGGTTTTCCCAACTTCAATCGAGCAATAGGCTCACAGAGTCTCAACCGAGCTACAGTAGTAGAAGGACTCAGTTGACAACTTAGGTAAAGAAATCATTCCTTCTTCAGTGGTCAAGAGAAAGGGGAAAGGAAACATATTTTATGGCATTGATCTTGATGAGGATATTGTAATCTCAAATTGGGACCAATCTAATCTATCTGCTGAGGAATGGATATCTTGGGAGATCTATGGAACATAAGAATAGAGCAATGAATGCTAAGGACTAAAAGAGATAGGAGAAAAGTCTTGGAAGACATCAAAGAAATATTCGTGTATGCTCTATCTATAGAGGTAAATGATGAAGCCCCTATCATTGATCAATTAATTGATATTATATATAAGCTCAATGAGGACACTGATGGGTAGGATAAACTCCTTATGAAAGCTAAAAGGAAGTTTGAAAGCAAAGTGCTAGAAAATGTAGCCCAGAAGATAGCAAATGATCAAGTATAACTATCTACTTTTTTTAATGCATTAGAAATTGTTGTAAATAATGTTGTATCTTTATTTGTAAAGTTGAGTGATTCCACCAACTTTACCAAGGAAATAAAAGAGAAATTGGCCAAGATTGACATGGACTTGAAGGATAGGGAAAATCAGTTGGCACCTCATCCAAGCTCCAGTTCCAATTATTTTGCAAAAACTAGATTTTTGATAGATCTTTAGGAATTATTGATAAGGGAAGAGGCCATAATAAGAGAAACATTGGTTGATATACAAGGTATGGTACATCCCCACATGGACATTATGTATAAGAGAATGGATCGTGCAAGGACATTGGTCAAAGACACAAATCTGTTGGTTGTAGATCACATGCTTGAGCTATCAACAGAGCTTTATATTGATCTACACATCTTAAATGTGCTACAAGATAACTAGGACAAGACTTTGACTGTCACCAATTCCAAAGGGGGAGATTGTTAATCTCATGGCAAGATATATTGTCAATTAGTGTCAAAACACTTAGTCATAATGAAAAGATAGTAGTAACCGAGTTACAAGTATGTAGTGATAACCAACCTCACAAAGGAACCAACAAATTTTTTTTAACCTTGCAAAAATTTGTAGTGTCAATCAAGTTGACAATTTACATTGAGTTATAGTGTCAACCAAGTTGACAGTGTTTATTGAGCTCCAATATGACACTATAACATTTGGGGTCAAATTGTGATGACATTTTGTGACAATAGTCTAATTTGTGGTGATTTTCATGTTTTTTTTGCAATTTTCCCCGATGTCATTGCAATATCAACATCAGAGTCGTAATTGTGATGTCTGCATAAGCATAAACAAAGATAAATTAAACATGACATAAATCATTCCCCATTTGTTTTGATTATGGAGAGTTGTGCGTGAAAGAAGGTAGAGAGCTCTGAATAAAAGAAGGTGGAGAACTTTGCACAAAAGAAGCTTGAGATCTCTAAATGTCATCATGCCCCTATGCTTGGTGCATTTCATTCCTGTGATATCCCTACTTTTTTTGCTGCACCTTTTCTCCATGTTTCATTTATGTGCTCTTTCTCTATGAATTAGTTGTCATGCCCTTGTCATCTCTATATTTTTCTATCATGCCCTTGCTCTATAATTTTGGTGCCATGCCCATGAAATTTGGTGCCATTACCTTGCTCTATGATTTTGATGCCATGCCCTTGCTCTGCAATTCTAGTGTCATGTCCTTGCTCTACAATTTTGTTTCCATGGCATACCCTTGCTCTACGATTTCATTTTCGTGTTGTGTCCTTGCTCTATGATTTTGTTGTCATGCCCTAGCTCTATGATTTTCTTCAAGGGCTATGTAAGTGTTGGTTTCTTTTCCTTCTAAATAGGTATCTCCTTATATCTTCTTCTGAACATGTATATTTAGAGATCTTTTTAAAGGTTCTTATTACATCTTAGCACAATAGAAAAATTGATCTAGCTACATAATTTTTTTATTTTGTTTTTAGGTAAGCTCTACCTAGGGGAAAAGTACCCTTTGTATTATTGGAAAAAAAACTACATAGTATGTAGGAGCTATCTCTCCATTTACAAAACTAGTTACAAACAAGTTGTGCTATCCATTTCGATGAAAGAGATACCCAATCCCTTTTCCAGTAGAGAGTAGCCTTGTTATTACTTCAGTTGGGAATATTTTATCATTAGCTTGACAAAAGGCCTCGAACTTACTCTTTTAATACTCCTTCATGATGCAAGTCCTAAATAACTTCCAAGCCTTCTTCATTAGTTTCTTCTTACCTTTGGCTTCTAGAAAAAATAGGCTCAACATATCTCCACTTGAGAGGTTGATGTTGATCAAATCCAAGGCAATAGTCACCTCCAAATAAATCTCTTTTGCAATTAGTCTTCATATCATACCATTTATAGTCATTGAATATCCCAATACTTGGATAATGGGCTAAAAAAAATCAAACACCATCTTCCCATTGTGCAAATGGCCTCATGTCCAATAGTCCACAACCAACAAATTGATCATGGTTTCCTTTTCTTGATCATTGGCATGCTTGAAAATTCTAGCTACTTGTTCCTCCAGTGACTCCACCAAAACCTCTTCCTACATACACCTACATCTGATACCCAAGACACTCACCATCTTGTATGAGACCAATGGATAAAGACACTTCTCCTTAAAAAGTAACACTGACACGGATTCAAGACTGAAATGTCTCCAAATACAATTTGATATAGGATGTCCAAGGGCCACATGACAATCTTCTGCCAAGCTATTCGATCTAACTGATCTCTTCTATGAATTTTGAAAAAGGATTATCACAAATTGAAAGTGAAAGAAAAAGGACATGAACTCATAAGAAACTCCACTTCTAGCAAGTGAAGTGCCACCTTCTATCATTATCCAATGCCTTTACTCATGAATGAATGAATATCCTCTGAGATTATCTCCTTCAAATCCAATGGCATGTGATCACCATACTCAAATGCCAACACTTTATTGCAATCAATCTCCAAATTCACCAAAAGGTCTGCCACCCTGTTTCCTTTTCGGTAAACATGCTAAAGCTAAAATTTTCCCATTGACCTCAAATGCTTTGAGATTTTTGGGATCCTATCTACCAATCTCCACAATTGGGAATTCCTTTGCATACATATCCTAGAATCCAAATGATAATAAAATAAACCTTACTCAACCTGTACTAAGTGACTTACCTCAAGATCCTCTACAAAAATAATGCAAACTAGGAAAAATGGGTAGAGTTTGCAAGAAGTTTTACAAAAAGTATATCATAGCAAATATTTTTAGAAAGAAACTAGCCATAACTAGTCAAATGGATCTAGTTGTTGATTTTATAGGTTGATTACAAATTCCTATAGAGCTTTCATCAAATTAGGTACAATAAAATGAACAATTAGCTATTCTCAGCTAGCAGGATCAAATACAGCTTTCCAAGGTGATAAAATTGCATATGCAAGGAATTGAAGAATACTTCAGTGAAGATTTGACTGTAACGAGTTAAAGAAGAAAGTTTTCCTTCTATGTAAATGCCATAATCAAAAGGCCCATTCTCTTGTGAAAGCCTTTACCACAATGACATTACCTCTAAACCATGCAAATGATGTTGAAGTGGTTCCCAACTTTGAAACACTCTTATAAGCATTTGATACTTGGGATCATTGCAGAGAGACTGTATCAGTACTTGAACCACTCTTATAAGAATTTGATATTTGGACTGTAAATTCTCAAAGACACTTGCAAGTGATTCCAATGTCATAGTAATTATTGCAACACTTTCCTAGATTCTATGCAGTGGCTCCCATAATATCCTCTATGTTTTATAGTTGTTGTTTCTGCTGTGCAGTCTCTTTTTAAAGCTACTCCTTCTCCTTCTCTTCCTAAAGCTGCTCCTTCTCTGTCACTCTCATGCCTTCAATTTTTATTATCAAACTTATGAACATCTACCTCTATCTTATCTAAAATCAACATCACATTGTGTTGTAACTCTAGCATAGGTGTTTGATCATCGATAACTTTCATTTCATCATTCAAGTTTTCAAGATTAGTCAACACCCTCACTTGCAGACCTCTCATATCAAGCACTTTTGTACTATTTCAAAACCATGTTCTTGCTTCTAAGCTTGTAGTTCTTCAGGTGCATTTTCTTGTAAAACATTAATTTTGTTGAAAAATTGTAAACTCTTAGAAAGTGCATTGTTTTCATGTATGTATGTATATATATATATATGTATGTGTATGTATGTATGTTTGTATGTATACAGAAAGATCTTGTGGAATATGGATTATAAACAAAAAGAAAAGAAAACATGGCATTAATCATTCCCCATTCATTTTGATTGATTGTGGAGAGCTAGACGCGAAAGAGGGTGGAAATCTCTAAATGAAGGTGGAGAGCTCTGAATGTTGGTGGAGATAAGTGAAGATCTAAGATTTTGTTGCAGTTCCCTTGTGATCATTATGCCCTTGCTTTATGATTTTCTGCAAGGGGAGAAGAGGTATTGTAGACACTTAAAATTGTCCTAAACACTATATTAATTCATTTAATATTTCCTTTGACATTATAGTTAATTATTTACTAATTAATTATATTCATCATATTCTTCTACTTATTTAATTAAATTTAAATAGGTTCACTTTTCTAATGTATTTAAGTTTAATTTAAATACTTCCCTCCCTAATGTATTAAATTTATTTAATACATGGTGCTCCATAAATCTCATTTTATATAAATCTTATTTATTTAATTCCCTCAATTCCATTAAATTCTCTAAACCTATGATTAAATTAAATCCTATTTAATTTAGTCTTAAACCTATCATAAAACCTAGTCTACACCCATCACTTTCATCCTCTTAAGCCTACCCACTACTTAATCCCATTTATTTATCCCAAACACCTTGCTAAACCTCTTTTAGTTCCTAAGTGTGTGCTCACACATGTGTGAGGAACCCTTCAAACTTCTCACACCCCTCACACCTTCTACACTTCTTACACCTTTGTCCCACACTCCTTTCTTCAAGTTTGCTCACACATGTGTGAGAAAACTTTGAATGTTGACCTTTGCATGACTTGTCTCCTTAGCCCTGTGTCTTCCTTGTGGAACCTATGTGGATGCCACATAGATGCCACCTCCCCAAGGCCTCTCTCAAACCTATAAATAGAGCCCTTGTCTCAAGCATTTTTAATCTCCCTCATTTGCATTATTATCATGTTAGTTTGATTCTAGAGTTTTTTAGAGATTTTATGCTTAGAACTAACCTTTGGTAGTTGTTTGCATTACTTAGATTTCTAGTTTGCATTAGCTCTCATGCTAGTATGATTTTCTAGGTTTCTTTCTTGTATTGTATTTCCATCTCATATCCTAGAATCCTTTGAGGATTGGATCACTCATAGCCATTTCTTGAAGGAATTCTCCACTCATTTAGTTTTAGATTCATCTCATTTTGCATATCATTTATCATTCAAGGGATTCAATAGTTGTGTTTTGGAAGATCACATCTACATCCTTCACACTTGACCACACCAACAAGGCCTCTTATGGGTGGCCTTGTTGAGTTGCTTTGAGGTTATGTGAGGACATTTATTTGTGGTTGCACAAGTAGTTAAACTCAAGTAGACTTAGTCATTTTATCAATCTTATTTGAATCTTGAATGCATATGGTACTAATATTTTCTTCTTTACGCCTGCTCCCAACAAGTTAGGTTTTTCCATATATATTTTGGCACGCCTGGTGGGACCCACGTCCCTATTTTCCCTTCAAAAAAAATCAAAAAATCATAACCCATTGTCAAGATCTGTACATTGACGTCTGCATTAGACGTAGTGTCGTCTGCAAAACCATCATCTCCATATATTAGCATCTGCGTAGATTAGTGTCTCCAACCTTGCTATTTTAAATCCACTTGTTCTAGCATTAAATTTGAGTTTTAGCATCTACATCATTTTCTTTGTCATCCACATGGTGGGTGGATATTAAAACTTTTTGTGAAACCCAGATTGTCATCTACAATTTTTACTGAGAATTGTCATCCGAGATCCATAGTTCGTCATCTGTGTTGTGTGCCAAGTACTTTGTCCTCTCTGAGTTTTAGCATCTATGAAGTTGATTTGTCATCTGTGCCTAACAACTTACCACAAAACTACTAACTATACACCTTGTCTTCTGTCATCTACAAGTTTTGGCGTCTGTGCTCCTATGTTGTCTACAAGTTTCAGTGTCAGCGAAGTTCTGTTGTCTGCACCTAGTGTCTGTCATCTTTGATTTTTGGCAGATTAAATTTAATTTTTAAACACTCAATTCGCTGACTGATTGCTTGGTAGGGATTTCTAATAAGTGTGTATTGTAGGAAACAAACTTTGGAGGATTTAAAAATTTATAGTGATTTTAATCACTTGAGAAATTTATAGTGATTTTGATCACTTATAGGATTAGATGGTTAATGAACTTGTATGGAATAAACATTTATCTTTGGAGTGTATGTTGCAAACTAATATCTAAAGGCCAAACACACTCTTGAATGCTTTAAGGTGAAAACATTACATCCAATCTTGAGTGTCTTAAGGGGAATTTACACATATTTCATTGGAATGAATAATGCTCAAAACACACTCTTGAATGCCATTAAGAAATGAACAAGTTTTTCATTGGAATGCATGTTTAGGATAGTCAAACACAATCTTGAATGCCTTAAGAAATTGACATGCTTTCATTGGAATGAATGTTTAGATAGCAAATACACTCTTGAATGCTTAAGGTTAATGAAGCTTGTTATGAAATATTTGGATTTGGTACTTAAAATGAACTCACTCAATTTTGAATGACTTAAAGGATTTGGTTTCATTTTTAGCAATTTACTTATGTTCACAATCGATTTACTTTTTTTGACGAATCCTCACTTTTTATTATGTTGATGACATTGTCAAGTTGGAAAGAACAATGCATGCTTAAACATGAGTGTCTTCAAGAGTAGATTACAAAACCTAAAGCTCCATTGGGAAAGAACAAGTGCCTTTTAACCTCGAGGCCACTTACGTATTCTCTCCTCTCACGCTTTCAGATGATCTTGAGTGCACAAGAAATAAGTGGTCTTGTTTATTTTTTTAAGAGGCCTACTTGGGGATTTCATCACCCCTTTAGATGACATCAACTCTAGCATTCTAGTGGAGTATAAATATTGAGAGGTGAATTGAAAGACACCTCTCTTGGAAATAAAATCTTGTCACTCTTAGCTAAGCCCCAAAGAACTTTATACCTTTGAGAAGTGAAGATGAAGATTTGGGTTACCATCTCCCCCTGACTATGTCACATTATTTTCTTTCATTTATAGATTTGGGCCTCACGTACCTTGTGTATATCGAGGATGCCCTCTAGATAATCCTTGTACATCCTAGTGGCAACCTTATTAGGATTGTTGATGTGTTCAGCGTGCTTGATTATTTAAACATCCAAAACCAACACCAACCATCAAAAAAGTTCAAAAAATGAGTGAAATGTTGAACTAAACTTTTAGTGAGTGAAATCATGGTAACTGGGTCCTCTTGACTCATGGTTATTTTCAGGAGTTTCTATATTTGGTCTAGCATTTGAAATTGGTTGAGTCTTCTAGTTACAAATTGTTGTTAATTTTTCATGCTTGAAACTAGGTCTGTTTTGTTCCTACCATGATTGAAAAAGTCAAGCCTAAGAAGGTGAAATTATCCAAACCATTGCGTGCAAGGAAAGGAAAAACCTAGCACACAGTGATAAACAATTCTGATATGCTATCAAAGACGTCAAGAAAGAAGAAGCTGAATAAGAACATTATGATAGAATCAAACACAATGGTAAACTTTAAAATTGGTCTGCCTTCCCTGGAGTGAACCCAAGATTTTTGTTCCCAATAAGAGAGGATTGAGTTAACTGCATAAGTGACCACCACACCTTCATTTTCCACATCAACCCCATTTCCCAAATTTCTAGTCTTCCATTTACAAATTTTTCTCTAGAGAGCTTGATCATTTGAACCTTAATCTTTTGAGCATAAGGACATCTTAGTTGCAAAACTTTTGAGATTAAAACACTAGACCTTTATCCATAAGCAAACACTTATTGTATTTACACTCACTCATTTGGGAACACAAGTCCATCTCCAAATAGTAGCTAATCAATTTGGTGTCCTATCTTGCCTAAATATCACTTGACCATCTTTGGTAGGAGAAAGATACTTTTATCCTATAATCACACTTAATTTTCTAAATCAAGGTCTTTTGTTTACATTTAGGTTGTTGGCTCCTTTTATCACATAAGGTTTAGTGACTCTCCCACACATTCTTCTCTTTCTTCCATAATCTTCCACCCATTGGTTTGGTAACTATTGTATGGTACATACATGATCTAGCATATTCACATTTAATCCCATGTCTTGTTTGTTAGAATCATTAAGGAAACAAGAGATGGAGAATCATTTTCCTCCACAGACAACCTCATTGGGGAGCACATTTCCCTCTAGTTCGAACTTTGGTATGCCTAGCTTAAGATCCACACAAGAACCAGAAGATCCCTTTCACAACACAACTTTAGAAAGTAATTCACATGATGAAAAAGAAGTATACCAAGAGGAAGACCCTGTTGAAAACAACAATATCCCTAGTGATGTCCAAACATTCCTTGTAGATCCATACAATTTGGAAATGATGGAAAAATCTATTAGGGAAAACACGATTGAGATCTTCTTAAACTTGGTTAAAGATGGTGTTAATGTCCCTACAAATTTTGATGAGAGCACCTTGTTTAGATAGATTATGAAGGGTGGTGCTCCTGTGTTACCAACTTCAAACATAGCCCAAACATCTATTAAAGGAAAAGAACCCACAGTGACAACTAGTGCTATACCTACATCCAGTGTTTTAACACAATCAACATTCCAATTGAGTGCATAACATATTCAACAAATCATTAGTGCTACGCCCAACACTACTACACATGCTATTATTCCGTAGTTCACCTTAATAGGTCCAACTGTAGGATACTTAAACATTGGGCAAGTGCCTACTCAATAGATGACAACTCCAACACAACTAATGTATTCCTCTTATTTTCAAATGCCAACAAACATGGTGAAAACATCTGTGCCAATTCCAACAACTGCATATCAATACATTGGCCAAAGTGGAGTACTTCCACCACCTCACAATATGTTTGGGACTTCTTACAACTTAGGAGGTGGGTTTATAAATTCTCAACAATCACAAATGCAACCAAACCAAAATCTAGCCCAATAGTTGCATGAACTTCGAAACTTGGTCCATACCATGAGGAAAAAAGGGGTGAAGGATTTCTCTTTTGAGGAAATTTTCCCCTTTCCATCTGAAAAATCTATTAACATGATCTTGTTTCCACCAAACTTTGAGATTCCTAAATTTGACAAATACAAAAGAGAAACATGTCCTATCACACATCTCAAGGAATTCTTTGTTTTGTGTCAAGAAGTAGCCTATAGTGAGGATTATCTTAAGAGGCTCTTTACACGAAGTCTTGGAGGCCCTACACTAGAATGGCTAATGAACCTACCCAAGGGTTCCATTACTTCCTTCAATGATTTAACGGGGAAGTTTGTAGCACAATAATCTTACAACATTGAACATCATGCCTCATTAAGTGATTTGTGCAACAAAAAATAACGAAATGGTGAAACATTTGCCAACTTTCTACAATGGTGGAGGCATCTTGCTAATCACATGCCATATAAAATTGAGGATTCCCAACTTGTGGATATATTTATCAAAAATTTGATACCAAAAATGTCTTTCCACATGAAGATGGCTAGTCTTGAAGACTTTGCTACATTAGTCAAGAGAGGCAAGAACATTGAAAATGGACTTTTAGACAAAGGTGACATTAAACATTATAGCTCATCATCCTCAAACAATGACACAAACAACAATAGCAAACCCAAATTCTAGTCCAGAAAAAAAGGTGTCACACACGATGGTGTCACTAATGTTAAAAGTGTACAAAACCTTCAAGGAGGGAACAACAACAACAACTATCATAATCAAAACAACAACAATTCAAACCATGACAATCAAAATCAAAATAATTAGCCATCTCACAATCAAACACAATTTTTTCTTCGCAACAACAACAATACCAACAATAATTACAACTGTAACTATGATCAAAATAGGAAGTTCACTAATTTTTGTGAACCCTTGGATGCCATATTCCAAAAACTAATGGATCACAATTTG
Source organism: Cupressus sempervirens (assembly GCA_028749045.1). Taxonomy (NCBI): domain Eukaryota; kingdom Viridiplantae; phylum Streptophyta; class Pinopsida; order Cupressales; family Cupressaceae; genus Cupressus; species Cupressus sempervirens. The sequence goes on from CM053787.1 coordinate 282,749,036, forward strand.
ATGGTGTTTCCCAACACACGACCCTTTGATGAAAATCAACCCAAATCAAAATGGTATACAGAAAATGGATATTGAAAATAGCATCGCATCAAAGGACATGACACAAATAAGTGTATAAAGCTCAAAGTCTTCATTCAAAATCTTGTTGATGACAGAGAAATTGAGGTAGAAGGAGGACCATCCTCTAAAAATGCTAAATTGAAGATATTTCAAAAGCCATTTCCTGACCACAAAAATGACAATAACAACAATGGAAAGAAAAATACAAACAATGTAAATGGAGCTTCCACATCAAATGCATTATGCTATGATTATTCTACTAGCCACATATCAAGATTTGAATCCTTTTTTGGTAAAATAGAAACAAAAGATATATGTGGTTTTGACTCCATGTGTGGTCGCATTTAAGAAGTAGATACTCATGTGAATACCCTTGTCCTACAAGTACCTAATTGTGGTACAACCACTCGATAGGGAAGAATTACTTTACAAGCTATCACTCCCAACCTCACTAATCCATCAGTTCCACACGTGCCTATTGTGCCATCCACCCCATAAAGGCCCTCTTCCCGCTATGATGTGTTGTCCCAATTAGACTCCTACACAAATATCCATTCTAGAACTCCTCACCACCTCACCCATCTACAAAGAGATTTTGGAGACTGCTCTTTTAGAGTCTCGTGTTCCTGAAAACATTAATTCCTCCCAATTCACTGCCATGATTGGAAACTTGGCTACATAAAAAAACCTTGTCTTCATGGAAAAATATTTCCAAGGTCCTCATGCACACCATAAATTGTCACTCCACATTGAAGTCCTTATACAACGACATAAGATAAGAAGAGTCCTTATAGATAATGGATCCAATTTGAACCTTTGTACATTGAAGATGATTAGTTTCTTAGGGCATCTAGAGGATTTCCTAGATATGAATAAAAGGATAATAATCAAAACATATGATGAAAGAGAAAGAGAATCAAAAGGAGTTATCATGTTACCACTCAAGGTTGGGCCAACCATCATAAATACTAAATGCCATGTCCTAGACTTGGACTTGCCTTATAACATTTTGCTTGGTCGACCATGGATACACACACTCAAAGTAGTACCATCTACATATCATCAATGCTCAAAATTTTCCCACCAAGAAAGAGAGGTCACAATTCCAAGCGATCCTTTTCCTTTTTCCTTTTGTAAAAGATTGGAAGGTGCACCAGCAAATTTTTGTCCAATCAGTGAGTTTTCTAAGGTTATACCTAAGACTCTCACCATAACAGAATCACCTTCCACAATAGTACTAGAGTTATCCAATAATGATCCTAGTTCTCGCAAAGGAAAAGAGAAGGTCAAAGATACTAACGTCAATACTACAATAAATAAGGTTACTTTTGGTGACATAGGAATGGGAGAGTATAAGTTTGAAAATGCCTTGTGTGTTGGAAAACTACCACTCTCCCCCTATTCCTTTGGAAAAAATTCACAACTACCACCTTCTACAAATAAGGATACTATGCAAGTTAACAAGACAACATTTGAACATTGGGGTTCACTTAGTGATGAACACATGGAATCTAATATCCTAGATTGACTATATTTTGATGGAAATGATGAACCTCTGGAATTCCCCAAAGATAAGTATGTTAAGGCACCTCCCATCATAAAAAACATGGGATATCATGGTATAGGCCTTGGACCAAAATAAGATGGAATCAAACAACCTTTTGAGGCTAATAGCTATCCTAAAGAATGTGGTTGGGCTCCATTAAACCCAAGGTGTCCTTTGCTGACAATTATTGTATGGTTGAACCTAATTCTTAGACTAAAGAGGAGGAATTATTCGAAGTATCCTTCCAATACATTGAGGATGACCTAGATAACCATGTCCTTGCCATTACCATAGCTGACCTTTTGTCCACCGACCTACCTCTCACCAACCTTGACATGATAGACTAGGACCTTCAAGACACACCACCGGCTCTCAATATCTGTAACTCTAACGAAGTAGTGATGGCACTCTTTGGCCTTAAGAATCTCCAAGATTATGAACATGAGATCCAATATAATGAGGAAGCCTACTTTGGTAGCCAAGTCAACTCTCTTAGTTGCAAAAGTGAAAAAGAAAAGAAAAATAGAAAAATAGAAGAAGTGTCCTCTAGTGAAAACTCTTTTAGAGCACTTTTGGATGAAGAAAATGATAAAATAAAGGACACATATTCTAGTGAAAACCTCTTGAAGGTGCCAAAAGAGGGAGAGGTTGACTTTCCATTTAGATCTTTACCACCAGAAAAGTCATTTATCTTGAATGAGGACACAATTCTAGTCAATTTTAGTACAAAGGATAATCCACAAATCACCTACATTGCATCTACCTTAAGTCCCAAAGAACAAAAGGAAATGATTGAGTTCTTAAAAAAGGGTAAAGTCAATTTTGCATGGACATACAAAGACATGCCTAGTTTAGACACAAATTTGGTTATGCATCACTTAACGATAGATCCCAAGATTAAACTTGTGAAGAAAAAGTTGTGCAAAATGCATTCTAAGGTAGCACTTTTAGTCAAAGCAGAATTACAAAAAATGTTAGAGGCAAAGTTTATCCGCCCTATTGATTATCTTGAATGGGTTTCCAACATTGTTCTTGTAGGACAAGCATCTGGGGGCATCTGCATCTGTTTAGATTTTCATGATTTTTAAATATCGCATATCCTAAGGATGATTTTCCACTTCCTAACATAGACATCATAGTGGATTTGACTGCTGGACATGAGATGTTGTCTTTAATGGATGGTTTCTTTGGTTACTACCAAATCAAAATTGTAGAAGAAGATCAACATAAAAATGACATTTACCACCCCATGGGGGACCTTTTGTTACCAAGTCATGTCTTTTGGCTTGAAGAATACTGGTGCCACTTATCAATGCACAATGACTACAATATTCCATGGCCTTCTACATGTCATAAATGAGGACTATGTTGATGACATCCTAGTAAAATCAAAGACACATGATTACCATATTGATGTGCTTACCACCATTTTTGGAAGGTTGGCAAAATATAAAGTGTGCCTAAATCCAAAGAAATGTGTTTTTGGGGTCAAATTAGGCACGTTGTTAGGCTACATTGTGTCAAGAAGAGGTATTGAGGTAGATCCCACCAAAGTGAAAGCCATCATGGAAATACCTCCACCTACCACATTGAAACAACTCCACAATTTTTAGGGAAAGTTACAATTCATCAGACAGTTTGTGTCCGAGTTGGTAGATACGGTCCATGCACTTCAACATTTATTGCACAAAGGCAATAAGTTTCAATGGGATTGCCTATGTCAAAAAGAATTTGAACAAATTAAGGTATACTTGGCTAATCCTCTAGTTCTAGTCCCTCTAATTGTAGGATGACCATTGATTCTATACATTTGAGCCACTTCAGTTGTCTTAGGTGTTCTTTTGACACAACTAGATGACAATGGTAATGAGCAAGATATATACTATCTCAGTGAAACATTAGTTGGCTATGAGTTGAATTACACTGCTATTGAGTGAGCTTTTTTGGTAGTAGTCTTTTGGACGTAGAAACTATACTGTTATATGCTTAATCAAACTACACATCTTATTGCCAAGATAGATCCACTCAAATATTTTCTATCAAAAGCTTCCCTCACTGGTCGAGCTACAAAATGGGTCTTGATCTTAAGTAAATTTGACATTGTCTGTAAGGATCACAAGGCCATTAAGGGACAAGTAATTGTAGACCAGCTTTTTGAAGCTCCTCTTCAAGGAGACCATCCCATTATAGTAGACTTTCCAGATGACATAATTATGACTTTTACCCCTAGTACACAATGGAAGCTCTTTTTTGATGGTTCCTTCGCACAAAAGGGATTAGAGGCAAGAATTTTGTTTGTTACACATAAAGGAGACCTCATTGCTAAGTCTTATAAAATTTCATTCCCTTGCACAAAAAATATAGCTAAGTATGAAGGATTAGTCACAAGGCTACGTCAAGCTATCAGATGGAATATCAAAATCCTTCTTGTCTTTGGAGACTCGCAATCGGTCATTAAACAAGTTATAGATGAATACCACAAAAAGGATGAAAATTTGTTGTCATATCACTAGATAGTTGAAGATCTTAAAAAACATTTCATAGAGATAGTCTTTCAGTAGATACCAAGGGCTAATAACAAAGTAGTAGATGCTATGGCTACCATTGCCTCCATGATTGCCATGCCTGAATATAGTCCTAAATGTGAGTTTCTTGTTGAGAATATTTTTATTCCTGCTTATGAGTAAACTAATTCAGAGTTGGTGTGTGAGATTATCTGTCCTAAGTCTCCATGGTATGCCAATTCTTGTCTATCTACATCACAAAAGCATTCCCATAGCCCTCTCCCTGAATCAAAGCAAAACCTTCATCCATCGCACTACCCAATATACTATCCTAGGTTATACACTTTTCCAAAAACACTTTGATGGAACCCTCCTTCGATGTCTCAGTTTAGACAAAGCTAGAATGGCATTAGAAGAGGTCCACGAAGGAATTTGTGGTTCCCATTCTAGTGGCCTTACATTAGCAAAAAAGCTCCTCAGCCCAGGTTACTATTGGCCTACTATGGAAGCAGATGCCTATCATTTTGTGAAGAGATGTGTTCCTTGTTAGTAGCATGGTGATTTGATACACACCCCCACTCAAGACCTTCAACCCACCATCACCTCATGACCCTTTTCCCACTAGGGATTTGATCTTGTTGGTCAAGTATACCCAAATTCCACAAATGACCATAAGTATATTGTCGTCGCCACTAAGTACTTCACAAAGTGGGTCAAGGCTATCCCATTAACCTACACCACTAGAAATCAAGTTTTGAAGTTCATCTTGAACTACATTACCTATCATTTCGGTATATCTCAAGACATCATGACTGATAATGGAATGCCTTTAAAAAATAAGAAAGTTGCCACATTGTGTAGGAAATTCAGAGTCACCTAGCATTTTTTCACCAAATACTACCCCCAAGGCAATGGCCAAGCTGAAGCTACTAATAATTTTTTTTTGAAAATCCTAAAGAAAACTGTTGACATAGCTATTCATGACTAACATCTCCAAATTTCTCCCACCCTTTGGACCTATCACACCTCCATTTGTACCCCCACAGGAGCCACTCCAATTTCCCTTGTTTATGGTTCTGAAGTTGTCTTACCCATCGAAATTGAGCTCCCTTCCCTCAGAATATCTCTCATGAATTTGATGTCCGAAGAAGAATACCGAGTTGCTCACTTGCAAGAGTTGTAACTCCTCAATGAGAGATGCCTTAATGCCCTAAACCACCTCTGCATGTATCAAAATCACCTCAAGCTTCAATTTTACAAAAAAGTCAAGCTATGAGAATTTGAGGTGGGTGACTTAGTTTTACAGCATAACATGAGGAATCTCCAAACTGTGAAAAGAAAGGAAACTTTGAAGCTAAATGGCTTGGTCTGTTTATCATTACAGCCAAATATGGTTCTGGAGCATACCAGATTGCCACTTCAGAGGGAGATTCACTCCCTGAGCCTATAAATATCCAACATCTCAAGTGGTTCTATGCTTGAGTCTTGCAGTTCTTGTACAGTCTTGTTATAGTCCCACAAAAATCCAAAAAAATTAGAAAATTTGAAAAACTTCAAAAAAATTTGTAAAATGTTCCTAAAGAAAAGTCTAAAAAGAAGGAAAAGTTCCTAAAAAAAGTATTTTGGTCCATTATCTATAAGGCTCATCTCACTTCACCCAATTCCACCATTTCCTTTCCTTTTTGTGCAAAAGTCCTATCTAACTTGTGCTTTTTTTATGCATCCCATAAAAAAATATCTTGTCCGCAAGGCTTCACTTCATTCTCATTTTTCAATAGACCTCTAGTCTGCAAGGAATTTTTCTATCGAGTTCTTGTCCCAATCCCATTACACTGAGTTCTTTTTCCCACAATAGTGACTACAACATAACTTAAACAATATCACCTTTGAGACTTACCGATTAGAGAAACTTGTTCTTTTCACAACCCTTGCCAACAAACAATTTGCGATCGACAATGTCAAAAAACAACAACTTTCATATGATGAATCCTTCCTATATGTGGCAGTATGACATTCACCTATAAGCCTTAACGTTCTTGGTAGGAACTATGGACTGAATGACTACTTGGTCATGCGGTCTCTTTTTAGTTGATTTCATTTTGTGTGTTAGTGGAAGCCTTTTATGGTGTACCTTGATCTTCCATATTTTGGTGGCACCTAAATTGCTCTCATTGTCTACACGTGTTGTTTGTGGTATGATCTATTTTTTATCCTTTAGTACATATGTGTCAGTTTTAGGTTATGTTTATGCATTGCACAATGGGGGCAACATGTTAGTACACTTTCCACCAAAGCTCCCTAAAAAGACTTTGGGTGTGCCTAGACCTCTCCAAGGTGTATATGACATTTGTTCCATCATGACTACACCTATTTTCCTAAAGTAACTATGGTATTGTGCATCTAGTCCATGCAAAGGAGCCTTGTCATTTATGCTTCTATAGCATATAATGCATAAAATCCTTTGCAAAATCAAACTAAGGTGTGCTCTCCCATATAAACATAACTGAATCCCTTAGTATCATTTAGTTAGGATTCATGTAGTATAGGGTTTCATTGAGCCCTACTTGAGACAAGGGTCTTGTTTATTGCCCCTCTCCTATGCTATGCTACTTGGTTCCTACAAGTGAGGATTTTTGACACATGTCCATTCATTAGGGTCATTCATATTACATTTTCATATTTACATTTTAAGTTCAATCATTTCAATTCGCATTCATTAGTATCTTTTTTTGTTACTGACATTTTAGGATACATTCATTGTCATATTAATTAGGCATTTTATTCATTATTAGATTGCATCATTAGTTCATTACATTACTTCATTAAGTGCATCCATTATAATCATCATATTTAGTGGCATATACATCAAAAAACATCTCACAAAGTATATAGTACGTCCATACATGTAAAATAACACAATGCATACATCTCATATTTGCCATCAAACCTACATCATTTACACATTAAGCATCATATAAAAATCATAGGCAAGATAACATCACACACATCCTGCATCATAATGTCAATATCCACATCATAGAAATCACATACATAAACAATAATCATCCATATACACATAGGCCCATCGAATCATGTCATTTATATATCAAAAGAATAATCAATGTCTGTGTACAGTTCGTATACAAAAAAAATCATGTAGTATCATCATGTAAAAATGCATCATCAAAAAACTCACTGCATCTGCAGCTCTATGTAAAAACTATTCAATATAAAGAATAAAGTCATTGGCTATGAGGGCCTTGCTCCTCCTATATCCCTTCTTTGTGGTGGCCTATGCTGCCCAACTAACTACTCTGACCTGTCTTGGCCCCCGGTGGTCCATGAGCTAGAGGCTTCTTGAAAATCTGGCTACTATTGATAGGCAGGCATGGCATCGTGATATAGGGACCTATAATAGGCTGCCTCTCACACTACCTATGTCTTCACTTGGCAAGCTACCATAGCCTCCTACATCACAAGCATGGCTACCCTAGGCTGTACTATCTATTTGGCTAGATCATGCTTCTGACAGTACTCATCTATCTGTGCCCAGTGAGTGTCCTACTCTGCTTGTAGCATGGCCACCTCTTGCTAGAGGATCTCTATCTCTGCCAGCTCATCAACCTCCTTCTACATCCCAAAATTTCTGAACTCGCCTACATCTATCCTTGCCTATAGGGCTGGTAAGGCCTCCTGGGCACTATCCACCCTAGCTTGGTGCATCTAAACCTCTACCTATAGTGCTGCCAAGGCCTACTCAGCATTGTTTGCCCATGCCCACTCCACCTGTACCTCACCCTGGAGTCAAGAAACCTTTGTACGAAGACTATCCCACTCTGTCATAAAAATATCTACATCATTTTGACCTAGTGGTCCATGTCCTTGTGGCCTTGGTGGCCCCTATACCTATGGCCATGGTGGTCCCTGTATCTGTGGCCCTTGTGGTGGTCCCATTGGTACTGGTACTCTCCTCGGGTGGGCTCTATGCTCCCACAGACCCTATTCTACCCCTTATACTAGCGGTGACACCACCGTTGCCTATCCACCATCCCCTACTCCATCCCCCTCCCCCCGTGCCTGCTCTGCTAGTGGTGACACCCTAGACACTATCATTCATACTGGCTGATGCACCACCCACCATTGTGTATAGGTTGACATCATTTCTGCATCCCCTCAGTTCTGGCCATGTACCCAAGGCACTAGCTATATCAATCACCAAGATATCCTCACCAACCTAAGATTGGTCCCATAACCCCATAACCTATTGTACTCCTAGGATACCACCAAGCATACAAACCTATCTAGGATTGCATTCCATATCCTACCAAATTGTCTCTGCACCCTAGAGGGCATGCATTTCATAATGACATGCATGGACTACCCAATAAACCAATCATCTATCTATGTGTAAGGGAGGTATCTTTGATCCTCAATATCGTCATCTCCCCCAGCTACTAAGACACTACCCCATTGCTCCACACCATCATAAGGTGTCCAGTTGAACATGATAATCTCGTCAAGGCATCTCCTCCAGAAATCAACTAACTCCATGGAGGTATACTGGATAGGTGGCCTATACTGGCATGCAAACAGATCACCTGGTTGTTGTGTCTCCCATTTGATAATCGGCCATGTGACACCTATGTGCTCCCACAACCACACCATGAGTAGTGTCAACCTTAGACCCACGGTTTGATGTGCCTTGTAGGCACACACATGAAGGTCATGATATAGCTTTTCTAGGATGGTCTAACCATGGCAGAAGATTGCACCATCATCTTGTAATAGTGTGCTAAGCACTCATGTCCATCCAATAGGAAATCTATGCCCAACATGATCTGGTACCATCCTCCAGTTGAGTGACATGAGGTAGAGGGAAACTCATTACAATATTTGCTCCAATGCCTCTCTCTACATGAGCAATGAACTTTGTATCAACAACATCTATCATCACCACCCAAAGCACTCTTACAAATAGGGATCCACACCCTCTAACACATACTTAGGGTACATCCTATGGATAGGCACCCATAGAATCTACCACACGTTGAGCAAGGTGATTTTTTCCTCCCCAGTAGGCAAATAGAAACTTGACATTGGTGTGTGCCACCACTCAATCAAAGCTTACAGTTGTGCTGAATGTGCTCTCAAATCTAGCCACTCGTGTATGTTCTCCAACCCACACAGTCTCATGTGTCCCCACTCAGCCTCAATAAGTCTTTCTCCAAACATCATGGTCGATGAATAGTGCTCCTGCGACTGGAATACCACTGTCTCCATCTATAGCATAGACATGCACATGGTTAGTTTTCTGTATCTCATGTTTCCCATGGTATGTGGCATCCTCCCCTATTCTCTGCTAATTTGTGTCAATCAGAAAAGATACTAATCAGTGTAGATGCCAATCAACAGAGATGACAGTCCTCAAAGATGTCATTTTGGCATCTCCAGTGGCTGCATAGATGTTAGTTTCCTACCGGTGGTTTCTCAATTATCATCTGTGGAGATGATGACACAAATATCATCATCTCTGCCCTGGCTCCGACCACCCCTTCCCCTTCATTGTCATCTACACAAATGATAGGATGTATTCTGTCATCTCTATAGACCTCCTAGTCCTTGCTTTTTTGTTTGCACAGATGACAGGACAGAGATCATCATCTCTACCCCAACCGAGTTTTGGGACCCATTAATGTACAATAAATGCACTCTAAAATGTGAAATCAAAAACTTGACAAGCTAGGATAGCTGACTCACCGGTGGACCCATCTTTTTTGGTCTCTAGTGCTCTCGAACACGCTCTCCAAGCTACAATTTGTCGATAAGATCCATCCTTCGCTTTGGTTCTCTGCTCTCTAAGTGTGCAAATGAGTCTTCCTTGAGCCCCTTGGAGGCTTATATAGGCCCTCCAAGGCCCCTTTTTGAGCCTATGTCCTTTCCTAAGCCATGTTGACCCCCTGTTTACCTGCAAGTCATGCAAAGTCTTCATTTATCCCCTTTTCTTCTTGTTTCCTTTTTCTTCTAAAGACCTTTTCATAAAAATTTTCCAAAATTTATTTTTTTGTACTATTTTTGTGAGGGGGCACCCTCCTCCTTTATTGTTGCTTTGACACAACTCCTAGGACTCCTATCCTTTCTAGGGCAACCTATATTTTCTTTTCTTTGATATAATGTTGTCTTGACATCACATCAAAGAGGGGCAAAATGTAGACATTTAAAATTGTCCTAAACACTATATTAATTCATTTAATATTTCCTTTGACATTATAGTTAATTATTTACTAATTAATTATATTCATTTCTTCTACTTATTTAATTAATTTTATTTAATTAAATAGGTTCACTTTCCTAACATATTTAAGTTTAATCTAAATACTTCCCTCCCTAATGTATTAAATTTATCTAATACATGGTACTCCATAAATCCCATTTTAAATAAATCTTATTTATTTAATTCCCTCCATTCCATTAAATTCTCTAAACCTATGATTAAATTAAATCCTATTTAATTTAGTCTTAAACCTATTCTAAAACCTAGTCTACACCCATCACTTTCATCCTTCTAAGCTGACCCACTACTTAATCCCACTTATTTATCCTAAACACCTTGCTAAACCTCTTTTAGTTCCTAAGTGTGTGGTTACACATGTGTGAGGAACCCTTCACACTTCTCACACCTCTCACACCTTCCACACTTCTTACACCTTTGTCCCCCACTCTTTCCTTCAAGTTTGCTCACACATGTGTGAGGAAACTTTGAATGTTGACCTTTGCATGACTTGTCTCCTTAGCCCATGTGTCTCCCTTGTGGCACCTATGTGAATGCCACATAGATGCCACCTCCCCAAGGCCTCTCTCAAACCTATAAATAGAGCCCTTGTCTCAAGCATTTTCTATCTCCCTCGTTTGGAGATTATATGCTTATAATTAACCTTTGGTAGTTGTTTACATTACTTAGATTTCTAGTTTGCATTAGTTCTCATGGTAGTATGATGTTGTAGGTTTCTTTCTTGTATTGCATTTCCATCTCACATCCTAGAATCCTTTGAGGATTGGCTCACTCATAGCCATTTCTAGAAGGAACTCTCCACTCATTTATTCTTAGATTCATCTCATTTTTTATATCATTTATCATTCAAGAATTCAATAGTTGTGCTTTGGGAGAGCACATCTACACCCCTCACACTTTAGCACATGAACAAGGCCTCTTATGGGTTCCCTTGTTGAGCTGCTTTGAGGTTATGTGAGGGCCTCTATTTGTGGTTGCACAAGTAGTTAAACTCAAGTGAACTTGGTGGTTTTATCAATCTTATTTGAATCTTAAATGCATATGCTACTAATGTTTTCTTGTTTACCCATGCTCCCGAAAGGTTAGGTTTTTCCATATACAAGTACTTATGTAAATGTTCTTTTCTTTTCCTTCTAAACATGTATCTCTTGTTCATATATAATAGCTTTGGTCACATTCAAGGATAACTGATTATGATGATTGTATGCATATGTCCATATATGTATATAAATTAGTTCACTATGTGAACTACTTTACAAGCATATATACACACTTGCATAGTACTTGGGCTAAATTAAACTAATCATTCATGTCTTCAATTCACACAAGAAATTATTCTTGCATTCAATCAAATTTATTCATACCAAATTAAGTATGTAAAAATCTGTACTTATAGATTATATTATCTCTTGGTGATTGAGTTAAGATCTTGTGCATAATATCGTCTAGGTAATGATCATATGCACTCACACCAAGTCATAATAGGATCAAGAAGATGATCCATTTATGTTATTTTATACTTTTTTTATTTAACAAATATCCACCAACATTGAGAGATCTCCACCCTCTTTCACATGTAGTTCTCCACAATTAAAACAAATGGGGAATGATTTATGTTGTGGTTTTTTTTTTTGTTTATATCTAAAATCAACTTCAAATTGTGTTGTAACTCTGCCCTAGGTGTTTGATCCTTGATAACTTTCATTTCAACATTCAAATTTTTTGTTGGAAATATAAGAGGAGTAACTAAGAGAGGAGGGGTGAATGAGTTACTACTAAATTAAATCCTATGTACCTTAGATGTTAGTACAAAATAATTTCTAAAAATTGAACCCTGTTGCTCAATAAACACACAAGAAATGTTGTAACTTGGTAAATACTATGAATTCTTGGAAAACACTTAACATGAAAATATTAAGATGTTATTTATGATTACTTATTACTTTAACTTAGTTGCAAACACATAAGAGAAATAGTATGAACACATTTGACACCAAGATTTAACATGGAAACCCAATTTGAGAAAAACCATCAATTGCAACTAGTTACTATTTTTCACTCTTTTGAAGTGAGCCCTATTAGGAGCCAACCCTATTAAAGGTTACAAAATATACTATTAGGTGTGACCTTATTAGAAGATTTAATCAGCCTATTAGGAGAGGCCTTGTTAGAGGTCTTTGGACAATTCAAAATAAATGCCACCTTGTTAGAGGATTTACAAATAGCTATTAAGCCAACTTTGTTAAGAGATTTAGATCAATACTACAAATGTTAGAGAGTAATAGTGACATGACCCGATTTAGATGCAACTAAATTTCTGATTATAGATCTCAATTATGGCTTCTATACTTAATACTTCTTGTAAAAATTTGCATATTTCTTGTAAGAATTTGCCTTAGGGAAAGATTAACCCAAGATTGTAGAACTCAACATAAGCAAAACTGTAGACCAAAAATGGATATGATCAATTACTTAGAGTATGCCCTCATACATTGCTCTATTCAGCATGTACAAACACACTAGGAGTGTCTGTCTATAAAGGCCTCTCAAGAAGCATCTAGAATGTCTCTAGAAAGAACCAGGAGATAAGATAAGCATGACAACTAGGAACACGTCTTATCCATCATTCTAAATGAGTGGATAAGAATGACAAGGTTGTAGACACCATGTGCATAAAAGAGGTGTGGACTCTTGTGTTGTCAACATGACAACTCACAAGAGAGTGCATACTCCTAGGTGACTAGTAAAAAAATAATAAAAATGTATATTAACCTAAGTAAACTTAAGTAAGTGTAAATAGTAAATACTTATTTACACCAACACCCCCCCTTAAGTGAAACTTAGGGGAATGCCCTTAAGCTTATGAAAACTAGGATACATGATGGGTCCTGACTATTAGGCCATGTTAGGTACCCAAGTACATAATGATATAAAATCTCTCATAAAGAAGAGAAAGAGGGAAAACCTCATGGGAAAAATCCTCCCCCAAAAAGAGAGATAAAAACGGATGCATGGATGGATGGAGTAATCAAGACCCCCCCATTACAACATACATCCAGAATATACAAAAGAGAAATGAGAAGAAGAAAAAATCATAAGAGGAAAAAGTCCCCCCCCCATAAGAAAGAAGAGGAAGAGAGACAAGGTAGTCACCCGCCCCCCCCCCCCCCTAAAGGAAGAATGTCTGTCAGTGAAAGCTACTACAAGATAGAAGCTGGTCCAAGAATGTTTAACGATGTTCCTCTACTTTGGAAGAAACAAAGGTAAAGGTACAACCCTAAAGATGTATGGTGGCCCTAAAACCTACTCAAGTGTCTATAGAACCTATTCCAGAACTATCTCCTCATTTGATAAAGAGACCTCTTCCAACTACTATACATAAGTATCCTCAATCATGCCAACCTATGAAGATTGATCATGTAGAGAATAGACATGAGGGTTAAAGTAAGCCCTCACAACAATTGTAGAAGGATCATCTTCAGCAAAGTGACGATGCAAATTATTAAGACTATCTCCCAAGTCTACGATGTGTGACTCCATGAACAAACCTGTAATTTCTGCCAACAAGTCATCATCTAAAGTTGGAGGTGGAAGACACACATGCCCTGTTGTGCTAGACCTTTCATTGTGGCAATGTATGCATGTGGACTAAACTAATGTCATGACCTCTCACTGCAATTATCGATAGAACCCCACGTGTCTGAATCTATTGAATCACTATCACTGGTGTCACTATCAGTCTCCATAGTGTATGAAGTATGGAGAGGAGTAAAGGATAAGCTAGATGAACTTTCCTCAAAGTGAACATCCTTCTCCACAAAGATGGATAATGAATGAAAGTACAAGGCCTAGGTGCTAGTGCCTTACAACCCTTGGAAGATAGGTTTGCCCATGCTGGACAACCAAAGACTTTGAAATGACTCACAACTAGTTTTCTATTGCACCATGCCTCAAAAGAAGTCTTCCCATCTAAGGCATTATGAGGAGACCTATTAAGTGTGTGAGTGGCACTGCTAATAGCTTTGAGTTCTAATGTAGGATCAAGAGACTTTGTATTTATCATGCAACTTGCCATAGATTTGAGAGTCCTAATCCTTAGTGCTGCAAAATCTATCTTATGTAGACTAAATGCTGGTGGATTCTAAAGATCAATTCAGTCGAGCTTGCAAAAGTCCCTAAGTCTTTTGTCCACATATCTGTTCTCATTGTCCACCCATAGCACCTTGATGACTTTCGTGGATTTGTGCTCAACATGAGTCTTAAAGACTTGAAGCTTATGAACCACCTCACTCTTATGATGAAGGAAGTAGACCCATGTGAATTATGATAAGTCATCAACAAAAGTAAGGATATAGTGGCCTTTATTGACTGAAGTCACTACAAAGGGTCCTGCTAAAACCATGTGAACTAATTGGAGAACAACTAGTGCTTGTGAAGACTTGCCTTTATCATACTTCTCCTCAAGATGCATATCCATTGAACATGGTGAAAAATCACCCTTGGAAAAGTTGATGTTAGGTAGACCTTTGACCATATGTTTGAAGCAAAGTTGCTAAAGGTAGCAGAAGGCAAGGTAACCAAACCGCTCATGCTATAGTGTAGAGTGTGAAGTAGAGTGAGTTAATAAGGCTTGAGAAGAAGACTTAGGCACAAAGTGGGAGAAGGAATAAAGCCTCTTGTCATCATTGACTTTAACCATTGCAACCAATGAATCATCTCGAAGACTTCACACCATCACTAAATCTGGAAGGAACTTAACTTTGTGACCATCTCTAAGGTGAGTGATTTGGTAAACTAAGAGGAGATTGGAGCTAAGATTTGGAATGTAGAGAACATCTTTGAATTCCCCATTTTCCATTTCCACATTTACTTTTCCTTCAACTTCTATTTTTGTATCATCTCCCATGAAGATGTGTGGTACCTATGACTGCTTCAATGAAGAAAAGTCTCCATTTGAAGAACCCATATGATAAGAGGCACCTGAATCAAGTATCCATTCCATAGAAGAACTTGAGTTGGCCATAAGTGCTTACCCTTTTCCCTTTGAAGTGGGTGGAATTGAATCCTTGGAAGTACTTGGCACTTGAATCTTGTTCTCCCTAAGTAGATTTTCTAACTCATTGATTCTTTTAACCTTGCAATGATGCTCGTCATGATTTGGCTTTTTGCAATATGCACAAAAAAGTTTGTCCTTCTTGTCACTATTTCCCTTCTTGTTAGAAGAAGAACCACCTTGTTGTGAGGAGGATTGCTGTGTCTCAGACTGTGATTTTTGCTTTCACTACTTCTTCTTGTTGTTGCTAGAACTTCCCCCCCCTTGACTTGATTGATGCTCATTACTAACCACCAAGGCTTTGGTCTTTGATGTCATAAGAAATCCTAAATCCATCAAGTGAGTTTGTTCAAAAATCAACATCTCTACAAAAGCATCAAAATTAGGCTTCTGGTAAGCACTTCCAATGGTCAACTTGTGAGTATTAAAACTTGAAACAAATGAAGCATACTCTAAATGTAGCCTCTTTAGGATGTGATGAATCAACTTTTCATCTTTCATGGGATTTCCATAGTCTTTAAGTAGTGCTCTATACTCATTTGCTTTGGTGACGTGAACCTGAATTGAGTCAAAGCTCTTCGAATCTAGAAGAAGTAGACCGTCCTCAATCTGAAATCCCTTTTCTTCATCCACCTTACTACACAATGCCGCAAGTTTGTCCCAAGCTAGTTTGGATTTTGTACAACTGGCAATGTGAAATAAGAGATCTCTATGAACATAACCCTTGATAAGTCCTAAAACCTATTGGTCTTGTTTCTTCCATTCAAGGAGTTCTTTAGCATCAATGGGTTTAGGAATAGTCCCATCAACATAAAGACTGTAACCTTTTTCCATTAATCTACTCTAAGCAATATCTTTCCATGTAGAATAATTGCATGAAATTAGCGATGGACATTTAGGTGAACCCATGATGCAAAAATATAAATAGCATACAAAAGAGACACAAAAACACAATACCCACCCCCGCTTTTCACTTAATCAAAAGAACCCCCCAAGAAAGATGTTGTTGGCACTTTATATGTAATGCATGTACAATAAGCCACTTGTCAAAAAGTACAAAGTGGAATTTTGATTTTACTTGTTACAACTGCCTTTTGAGGCCTAAATCTAGAACTAAGCACTGTAGCTAAGATATACAATAATTCTGAAAAGAAATGAAAGCAATCCAATGCAAAAAAGGCCCTAGTTCTGAAAGTGTGATTTCTATCCACACAAGCCTAGAATTTGACTGCAGATCTAGAAAGTAGACAAAAAAAATGCAAATTCAAAAAAATTGGATCCTATTTTCAAGTCCAGATGAGCCCGTATGGAGCATTTCAAGTTGCAAAAAGCAGGATTAGATAGGTACAATTTCCAAAAGATGTAATTTTTGAAAAATCTTTGCACCAAAACTAGAAAAGAACACCACCACTAGAAAGTTTAGAAAATTTTACCCAAAATCAAAAAAATCGCACCTAAATTAGAGTCTAGATGTCCAAGTTATGGGCTCTCAAAGTCAAGCTACCAAATAAAAAACACATCTAAAGAGGGGTCTAGTAAGGAAACTGTGTGCTTAAATTTGATGGTCAAATGGCCATCGAAGTAGTTAGAAAATGCCTAGTTTTGATGGTCAGACAACCATCAATTTTAACCTCATGCCTAGATGATGTTAGCCAAAAATCAGTGCTCGAGAGTGACATGGCAGGTGACGAGGCATACGATACTGTACAAATGACACATGGCGTATGACGTTGATGACATATTAGGTATAGTTGGTGGCCGATATGGTGACAGTTCATACTAGTGATGTGGCAAGATCCTCCTACGTATGCAAAGACACATGTCCCGCTTGACTGGGCATGACTCGGCTAAGGTGGATAGGCATTAATAGGGATCCACATGTCCTTTGTTGAGTAAGCCATCATGGCTGATGTAGCAGGAGGTCATTGTCTATGTGGGAAAAATTGTAAGGGTCTAGCTTGTACGATCACCAAAAAAATAAGTCCAGCACTGGATTTGTAAAAAAAAATGCTGCAGAATGCACTGCGTGAGCTGGGAGTCTTTAGACATCACCAAAGTTGCTACGATGATGGGAAACTTAATGTCATCATCAAGAATTATAACACCATGCTGGAGTTTAAAAAATGCATTACTGAGCAACTAATATCCGTCAGAGTTTGTTAAACAATATCCCACATTGAGCAGGGAAACACTTCAAGCGCTATTTAAAATGAAGCCCGTAGACTACTCAAATCAAATGATCCAGGCCACTAATGGGAGGTATATGGTTGGTCTAGTGAGTTGGACTTTCCTATCGGTATATGTGGTATGACCGCTATTGTAATTTTGCTGATGAAGGAATATTCCTCAAAATATTCTCTATGCAAAGGAATATGCTCTATGAACAAACAAGATATACCTCCAAATTGCAGAGCCAGGGTGTCACTACCTAGTTCTACTAAAAAAATTTCTCTACTAGCTTGACTAGGCATAATATTTTTTTGAAAAAAATATAGAGAATTAATAGATCTGAATGAACTAAAATTGTAGATCTAAAATATCATACCCAAATTGAAAATCGGGGCCTCTAGGTGAAGATTTGCAAAATTGTTTTGCCTCATGATCAAATTTGGGCTAGGGTAGCCGAGTTTATAACTAATTTTTACTGAATCAGCATTTTGGATGCAATGGCAAGGTTAGATCTGGCTCTAGATGCTCTCAATGATAGTGATACTCCAGATTTGGGTAGTGGCATTGAAGTAACAAGGTGGTCTCTAATGGCTTTGTGAAGAGAGATTCTCCAAGATCTTTGATACCATGTAAGAATTTGCCTTAGGGAAAGATTCACCGAAGATCATAGAACTCAACAAAAGTACAACTATAAGCCAAAAATAGATATGATCAATTACTTAGAGTATGTCCTCATACATTGCTCTGTTTAGTATGTACAAACACACTAGGAGTGCCTGTATATAAAGGCCTCTCAGGAAGCACCTAGAATGTCTGTAGAAAGAACCAAGAGATAAGATAAGCATGAAAACTAAGCACACCTCTTATCCATCATTCTAGATGAGTGGAGAAGAATGACAAAGTTGTAGACACCATATGCTTAATTAGTGTGCTAACTCTTTGTTGTAGATACCATGTGCATAAAAGAGGTGCGAACTCCTGTGTTATCAACATGACAACTCACAAGATTGCGCATACTCCTAGGTCACTAATAAATAAATAATAAAAATATGCATTAACATAAGTAAAATTAAGTAAGTGTAAATAGTAAATACTTATTTACACCAAAACTTCTTGATCAAATATATCATTTCAGCTTCTCAAGGATATTCTTCTTATCTATCTTTGATTTGCTTCCTCTTAGCATCATCAAATCTTCAATTATCTTCCATGCATTCACACTAATCTAATCCTCAACTTGACCTTATATTTATATCTTTCATATTGTCAAGTCGGCTAGAATATAACTTAGAATAATTAATATTCATCTTCTCAGTTAGCTAGAACCAATAGATAAATCAATTGAACTCAATATGCCAAAACAAGAAAATCCTTCATTAGCTGACCCTAATCGGTAGACGCTAACTCTAAAATGATTTTCCTATGTTAACCAAGTAAATTTAGTCAACATTGCATATATGCAAAGTTTCTTTGGTAATTGAGTGAGCTTGGTTAACACTGGTTCCATCCAACATTTCTTTCATTAACCGAGTGAGCTCGATTAACACTCATCTTTTGAAGACTTTCCTTTGGCACTTGAGTGAACTCAATAGATAATGAATTTTGAACTAGAAAACCTCTTGAATGCTTTTTAATCATAGAAAATTATCTTTAATGCTTGAGTGAGCTGGACATACATTGGCTGGTAATCATATGACATATTGTGTAATGTCAAAGATAATACACAATTAATTAATTGTTTCAACAATCTCACTCTTTGACATTGATGGCAACACAATATGTCATAGAACAATAAATTTTTTTGGAGCAAGGATAAAGTAAGGAAAATATCCTTAGTTTCATTTTGATTCTCATCCATGAGAACTCCCTCTATCAGTGTGAACTCTTTTGCCTTCAATTTCTCCCTTTGTCAGAAAATTTCTATCTGCTAGAACTTCTTCTGATAGAAAAATATGCTTTTTGATATCAGCCCAAGTTCATTATCCCTCTTTGAAAACTCTTTCTTTTTAAAATATCTCTATGAGATATGACAACAAACTTTTCCCTCTTTGACATCTCATGCCAAAGACAATAATTAATTAATATTAATGTACTTAAGTATTGATTCATTTACAATATACCCTTGTCAATAGTGCACCAACTGGTTGATCTTTAATAATGCTCTAGTTGATGCATCACTAAACTTTATTTAGTGAGCTTTAGATAGCGGAATGATCCCTAGCTTACCTCTTACATACAAGAATGCATCCTTAAGAAATGCTTTGGTGAATATGTCTACAATTTGTTCTTTTTTATTCACACATTCAAACTTTACTTCTTTGTCTTGTACTAATTCTCTTAAGAAATTATATTTTATAGCAATGTGTTTCATTTTGGTATGCATCACTAGATTCTTTGATATATTGATTGCATTGGTGTTATCACAATATATAACTATTGGATCCTTGATCTCCATCTTCATACCTATCAACAATTGTTTGAACAAAACAATTGACTACTGCTGCTACATATTTTGCCTCTACTGTGGATTGAGAGATACAATTTTGTTTCTTGCTTGTCCAAGACACTAGTCTTTTACTAAGAAATAAGGCTCCTGGATTGGTGCTTTTTCTGTCATTAATACTTCTTTCCCAATAAGCATATGTGAATACTTTTAAATCTAAATTGCCTCCTCTTTTATACCATAAACCATATTCTTCAGTGCCTTTCATATATCTCATTATTCTTTTGAATGCCATCATATGGTTTTCTTTGGGATTTACTGAGAATCTTGCCACCATACCAACTACTAATACAATATCAGGCCTTGTGTGTACTATTTCCAATCACTGATCTATATGTGGTTTGATCTACCTCTTTGGAATCATCATTTGTGAAAAGTTTATGTCCAATAGACATATGGGTTCCAACTAGTCTTGAGACTTCCATTCTAAATCTCTTTAGTATCTCCTTGATATATTTAGATTGAGTAATGTTTATATCATCTTTATTGTATTGAATTTGTAATTCAACAAAGAATTTTATGTTTCCAAATATGGACATCTCAAATTCTTTACTAATTTCTTCTGAAAATGCCTTGCACAAGTGATCATTTTCTATGAATAAAGTATCATCAACAAATATTTCTACCAACATAATATTTTTTTCTAGTCTTTCTTTGATATATAGGATACTGTTATCATTAGTTCTTTGAAAACCAATCTGTATCAAGTAGTTATGAAGTCTTTCATACCAAGCTCTGGGAGCTTTCTTGAGACCACATAATGCCTTGTATAATTTGCAGATCATGTCCTTTTTGCTAGGATCTACAAAACCTTTAGGTTGTTCAACGTAAACTTCCTCATCAAGAATTTAATTAAGGAATGCAAATTTTACATCCATTTGATAAAGTTTAAATCCTCTATGAGCTACATATGATAGTAAAGTTCTAACACCTAATCTTGCAATAGAAGCAAAGGTTTCACCATAATCAATACCTTCTTATTGAGAATAGCCTTTACATACCAACCTTGCTTTATTTCTAGAAACTTTTCCATCTTCATTCAACTTGTTTCTGAATACCCAATTTGCGCCAATTACATTTTTATCCTTGGGTCTAGGAACAAGAGTCCAAGTTTTGTTCTTCTCTATCTATTCTATTTCTATTCTAATTGATTCAATCCAAATTTCATTATCCAAAGCCTCTTTAACATTTCTAGGTTCAAATTCAACAAGTAAACATGTTCCTTTCAATTTTCTTCTTGTCATTGTTCCATCTGATTTGTCTCCAATGATCTAATCAGGTGCATGATGCCTTCTAATATATCTTTCTAACATAGGTTCTTTGGATTTGGAATTAGTTTCATTGATTTCATTCTAAAATTTAGTATCAACATCAGGTCCCATTTTTTGTGACTTAGGTCCATTAGACTCAGTTCTTTCTAGCTTAGTAGCTTCTGACTGTGACTCGGGTCCTTCAAACTATGACTCAGGTTGCACTATTTGCAACTCTAAAGCTATTGGAGATTTTGGGGACTCAGGAGGTGAGGCCTCCTATCTACTAGATAGATTTGGCAAGGTATCATGTTCATAGTAAAAAAATCTTATATAATCCTCAAGCTCTTTGCTACTTTCTTCTTCACTCCTTTCTGCAAACTCATGAATTCTCACATGCGCACTTTTTATGATTTTATGAGTAGACAAATTCAAACACTTGTATGCTTTACTTTTGTAGCAATATCCTAGGAATATGCCTTCATCACCTCTGACATCAAAATTTTCTTTCCTAGATTCCTTCAAGATATAATAGTTGCTAACAAATACTTTCAAGTAACTTACGTTAGGTTTGTAGCCATACCATAGTTCATAAGGAGTTTGATTTGAGTCTTTCTTCAGCTATATTATGTTCAAAGTATGAAATCCAGTGACGATAGCTTCCTTCTAGCATTTGAATGCAACATTATTTTCTATCATCAATATTCTTGCACAATCCATAATGGATTTGTTCCTTCTTTCAGCTATACCATTCTGTTGAGGTGTGCTGGGAGCTAATACTTGTCTTTTAATTCCTTTTTCAATGTAGAAATCATTGAATTCATTGGAGATGAATTCACCACCTTTTTATGATCTTAAACAAACATTTTAACTTTTTCCCATTTTCTTTTTCTACTCTTGTTAGATACCACTGGAATTTTTGAAAAGCTTCCAATTTTTCTTTTAGATACATTACAATCAACATTCTAGATTAGTCATAAAAAAAGAATAAAAAAACTTTTCTCCACTGTAACTCTCTATACAATAGGTTCGCATAAGTCTATATGCACAAGGTCTAAGACTTCTTCAGAATGATAGTTCTTGCTTTTGAAACTAGTCTTTCCCATTTTACCAATTTGATAATTTTTGCATAGACCTATATTAGGTTTCCTTAAGCTAGGAATACCTCTTACTCTTCTATGTTTACTTATTTTAACTAGGTTATCAAAGTTTACATGACATAATCTTTTGTTCCATAACCATCTTTCTTCTATTTGAGCAATAAAACATGAACTTTCATTGAGATCTAGATAGAATAGGTTACCTTTGTTTATTTTCTAGATCCAACCAGATATCCTTTTCCATCTAGCAGTTTGGCCTTCCCATTCATAAATTCTACCTTGAATCTAATATTATTCAACTATGCCACACTCATTAGAATATGCTTTAGTCCTTTAATCCAATAAGCATTGTCACATATAAGTTCATTGGTTAATGAAATACATCCTTTTCCTTTTATGCAACAAGGTTCATTATTTCGAAATCTCACACTACCACCATCATAATATTCCATGTGTTCAAACTTTGTGTTATCTCCAAGCATACTATTTGAGTAGCCATTTTTGATAGTCCATGTATCATTTTTGCTAACATGAGAGATAAGTGTCATCTTATCTCCTTCATCATCAGATTCATCCTTTACAAAAATATATACCATTTCATCTTCACTATTATCATAATCTTTAGCCATAAAATAAGATTTCTTACCTTTTTCTTTGCAATTCTTGAATTCCTTCTTGCTTTTGTACTTATTACTTTTCTTTTCTTTGTTTGGGCATCTTGCAGTAATGTGACCAACTTCTTCACAAGAAAAATAGATTAGCAGAATCTTACCTTTGTACTTTCCTCTGCTTTTGGAATATTTTCTTGCAAGTGTCACTTCAACAACTTCAAGATCACTATTAGAATTTTCTTTTTTTCCTCCTTCACTTCCTAATTGATTGAGCTTTTATTTCTTACTACTTTTCTTGAGTGAGAGTTTGGCTTCAAATGTAAATTCAATCCCTTTGGAGCTGGGAACATAGTTATCATAGTTATCCAACTCAAAAGTTGTCAATCTTCCAAATAGAGCATCCAAAGTTATATTCCTATTTGGATCACATTTCATCTCTTGAATAACAAACACTATAATTACATAAATAGGAAGAAGAGTTCTGAGTACCTTGCTTACAACTATTTTGTCATCAATGTCTCCTCTAGATGCTTTGATTGTGCTCACACTTGCTTTGATTCTTTCCACATATTTTTCAATATTTTCATCTTCTCTCATTTTTATCTGATCAAATTATCCTTTGAGACCTTTTTCTTTGTCTCTTCTTACATTTTCATCTCCTCCATAGATGTCTTTCAATTTGATTCACATTGCATGAGTTGTAGTGTGGTCTTTTACTTCATCAAATTCAACATAGTTAAGAGTAGATGCAATATCAATAATCATGATGCTATGATTTTTCTTGTCAGCAAGGTCTTCAACTGATAATGTTCTAGTAGGATTCTTATATTCAATATCAAGATACTTACAACTTGAATCACTGATAGTTTCTAGATGTAACCTCATAAGTCCTTGCCATGTTGCAAAGTTGTCTCAGTTCAACTTGAGAATCTCTCTTCTATAAGAAATCCTAATCTTTATTTTAGGTCCTTGAAACCTTCTCTACAAGCACCAAAAGCTCTAATACCACTTGTTGGAAATATGAGAGGAGTAACTAAGAGGGGGGGGGGGGGGGAATTAGTTAATACTAAAATAAATCCCAGATCCATTAGATGTTAGTATAAAATAATATTTAAAAACTGAAATCTATTGCTCAGTAAACACATTGAATATGTTGTAACTCAGTAAATACTGAGAATTCTTGACAAACACTTACATGAAAATATTAAGATGTTATCTGTGATTTATTATTTCTTTAACTTAGTTGCAAACATAGAAGAGAAATATCATGAACACATTTGACACCAAGATTTAATGTGGAAATCCAATTTGGGAAAAACCACCAGTTGCAACTAGTTACTATTTTTCACTCTTCTAAAGTGAGCCCTGTTAGGAGCCAACCTTGTTAAAGGTTACAAAACACACTATTAGGTGTAACCCTATTAGAGGATTTAATCACCCTATTAGGAGTGGCCTTGTTAGAGGTATTTAGACAATTCAATAGAAATTACACCTTGTTAGAGGATTTACAAATAACTATTAAGCTAACTCTTTTAAGAGATTTAGATCACTGCTACAATGGTCAGAGAGTAACAATGACATGACATGATTTGGATGCAACTGAATTACTAATTAAAGATCTCAATTTTTGCCTGTATACCTTAAGCTTCTTGATTGAATATATCTTTTTAGCTTCTCAAGGATATTCTGCTTATCCTTCTTTGATTCACTTCCTCTTAGCACTATCAAATGTTCAAGTATCTTCCATGCATTCACACTCATCTAATCCTTAACTTGCCCTTATATTTATATCTTTCATATTTTTGAGTCCGCTAGAATACAACTTAGAATAATTAATATTCATCTTCTCAATTGGCTAGAATCAACAGATAAATCAATTGAACTGAATATGCCAAAATGATAAAATCCTTGATTAGATGACCTTTGATTGGTAGACACTAACTCAAAAATGAGTTTCCTATGTTAATCAAGTGAACTCGATCAACACAACATATATAAAAAGTTCCTTTGGTAATTGAGTGAGCTCGGTTAACACTCATCTTTCACAGACTTTCCTTTGGCACCTGAGTGAACTCAGTAGATACTGAATTGTAAAATACACAAACTTTGGAATGCTTGATAGTCATAGAAAACTATTTTTAATGCCTAAGTGAGCTTGCCATACATTGACTGATAATGGTATGACATTTTGTGTAACATCAAAGAGAATACACAATTAATCAATTATTTTGACAGTTTTCAAGTTTCCTCTTCATTATATAGTCCTTTCCAACCTAAAAACCACTTTGTTACTTCAATAAAATTAGGACTTGAACAAAGGAAATGATAAAACAAAGCCTATATTCTAGAATCCTAATAATAAAGCAATAATTGTTACTCAACCCATGCTAAGTGACTTAGCTCAAGATCCTGCACAAAAATAATACAAACTAGGAAAAATGGGTAGAGTTCGCAAGAAATTTTAGAAAAACATATCATAGAAGATATTTTTATGAAGAAACAAGCTATAACCTAGTTAAATTGTTCTTGTTGCTAATTAGTTGGGTTGATTACAAATTCCTGTAGAATTGGCATCAGATAATACAATAAAATGAACAATCAACTATTCCTACCTAGTAGGATCAAATAGAATTTTCCAAGGTGATAAAATTGCATATGCAGATGTATGTATTTATGTATGTATGTATGTATGTGTACATATATGTATGTATGTATATATAAAGAGATCTTGTGGATTGTGAAGATCGGCGGAGATCTAGGATTTCGTTGTCATGTCCTTGTGATCTCTATATATAGTATGTATGTATGTATGTATATATGTATATGTATGTATGTATATAAATAAAGAGATCTTTGTACAACAGAAAAACAATAAAACTCACTCAACAGGTAGCATGGCCATGAGTATTGTCATAAGCTTTTAAACATAACTATATAAGGAGTCAGTTAGGACATATATAGGTTAACCTTATATTAATTTTAAAATACAACACAGAGGTTGCACTAGGTTATTACAATATTATAATTATAGAAAATCGCTTGATTCGCCTGAGTGGGTGTATGATGGCAAAGAATTGTATTAGGTGAGTAAAGCTCACCAGTGGTTATAGGAATACAACTACATCAAAACAATTAGAAACCATAAATACATATTCATTAGAGTGAGTAGTTCAAGGGTATTGATCCCATAAATATAGGTATGTGGGCAGACCGGTAGGTAGAGTATGCCTTTAGTGTGCAAATACCTTGGACATAGTTAAGTAGAACTTAACTATTTTAAGACATTATATGATACCTCAATGTAAGTTAATTTGCATGGTAGTAGTATTTCTTGAATTTAACTAAGTGGCTTCTGAAAAATTTGCATTTCAATTCTCCATTGGGGACATAATAATATTTTATTCCTTAATTTTGGATGTAGTAATGAGGGTTTTAGCTCAAGCCATGGGAGAGCATTTGAGTTGTGAACATAAAATTAGGAATGATTTATGTCATGTTTTCTTTTTCTTTTATTTATATCTAAAATCAACTTCACATTGTGTTGTAACCTTGGCATAGGTGTTTGATCCTTAATAGCTTTCATTTCAACATTTCAACATTCAAGTTTTCAAGTTTTCTCTTCAATA
The DNA here is from genome assembly GCA_028749045.1 of Cupressus sempervirens. NCBI lineage: Eukaryota > Viridiplantae > Streptophyta > Pinopsida > Cupressales > Cupressaceae > Cupressus > Cupressus sempervirens. The sequence continues at coordinate 282,775,747 of CM053787.1, forward strand.
TATGTTTGGTTTATTAATGATTTCCTCTAGTTTGATTACTATATGATCCATAATGTTCTAAAGTACCAAAGCCAATAGTAACTCTTCTCAAGTCTCCAAAAAATGTAGCATAGGTTTAGAGTCCCTTGGTTCCTAGGAATTTGTAGCATAGGTTCAGAATAGTAACTCCTTACACTCAACTCTTCACTAAAGTTATTATCACTACCACAATGAAATTACTTCTAAACCATGCAAATTACCTCTAAACCACAATGACATTACCTCTAAACATGACATTACCTAGTGTACCTGGCTATTAAAAATATAAGGCTAAACTTTGTGTTTTAGCATTAAATTGATTGGTTTATTTAGATCCATTGATTATTGTCACAATAATTTAAACATAACTATATAAGGATTGAGTTAGGACATATATGTTAACCTTACATTAACTAGGAACTACAACATAAAGGTTGCAATAGGGTATTATAGTATTGTAATTATAGAAAACCACTTGATTCACTTGAGTGGGTGTATGATGGTGAATAGTTGTATTAAGTGAGTAAAGCTTGCTAGTGGTTATAGGAATACAACTATATCAAAACAATTAAAAATCATAACTACATATTCATTAGAGTTAGTAGTTCAAGGGTATTGATCTCATGGATACAGATATGTAGGCAACCTGGTAGGTGGAGTATGCCTCGAGTGTGTAGACACTTTGCACATAGTTAGGTAGTTGTGATTGCAACTTCTGCAATACTTCATTTCCATTCTTTGCAATCTCTGAATCAAAGATGTATAACTCTATCACTCGTAACTATAATTTTCAAATAGTACAAACCACAATAGTTTCTTATGTATATCTTTTTTATGTTTGATATTTCTCATTTTCCTCACTCATAGTCCAAGAATAACTTTTCAAAACACATACTGACCAGTTGGAGATTGAGCCAAAAAGAGTTTAAAAAACATGATTGGTGCATGATAATCATCTTTTTATGCTCTTTTTTGGCACAAATTGTTGGAATTTACAAGTGGGAAGTATACTTCTAAGAGGGGGTGGGGGGGTGAATTAGAAGTACAAAGCTTAACCAATAATTTTTTTAAAACTTAAATCAACACATGCATGTAACATATCAGAATAACATGAAAGTAAAGGCATGCATGAAAATATATGACACAATATTTGATCACTTAGAAACCCTTCAAAATGAGAAGGTAAAACTGGGGTGGGGATGACACCTAGAAATTTTCACTACAACAATAGTGTAACTGGTTAAGGTTACAATGTTTGACCATCAGCAATGGTCTACTTGTGAGAGGCCTACCCTATTAAAGGCTCCAAAACCTTGTTAAAAGTGTACATGTCTAAAGGATTTACAAAACATTCACTTGGAATGTCACCTTGTTAAAGGATTTATACAATGGCTTTTAAACCAACCTACCTCCATAGGATTTTTATTCTACTAATACAATTATTAGAGAGTATAGTAGAATGTGTTGACCTGATTACTTACAATCTTCAATTGCTGATTATAGATCACTATTCAATCCATTCCAATATGATCCTCTCTATTTTGATATAATGTTGTTTGAAGTGTTGATACTCTGTTCTCCCAACTAATCTTCCAATTCCTCTGGTCTATTAAGTCACCCCGAATGTCCTCTTAACCTTCTATTCTTCACTCTCTTTCACTCTCTCATCTCTCTCATTTTCTTTTGAATTATGGGGCTTCATCCTCCTTAAAAAAATTTCGTGACTTAGGGTTAGGTATGAATCTATGGTTCAAATTCATCCATTTTGTCTCTTTAGCATTCTAATTATTTGATTGGTTGCATGATGATTACATAGTAAATCATAATAGATTTGATCTTATCTCTAATCTCTAAGATCTATCCATTAGCTGTCATGCAACATGATTTACATTTGAGTTTTTGAAGGCACAAAATCTCATGTCAATGCTATGTCACTCGAAACTTACTGTTTACTGATGCTCGACACTAACTATATTTCTATCTTGCTCAACACCTATTGCTTACTCAGCAGATACACTTGCTTGACACTATTTTTTTGCTTGGCACCTGAATGACTCGGCACTTATTGGCTTTTTGACTTGGCACCTATCACAATTTGACACTTGTGTATATATTATACTTGGCATATATTGCTAGTTTGACATGAACTTATTAAATAGCTTAAGTGTGTTGACACTTAATTGTCAAAACCATTTTGAGATCAACACAAATGTTCTTACATTTTATGATATTTGGCGAGAAAAAATTGCAAGCTAATCGATTACAACATAAGCTCGTCACTAAAAAATGGAACTATCAAGGAGGTGGACTAGGACCAGAAGAAAGGGGCATGCAATGTCCCATCGAAGCACATGATTGGGAAGTAAAGTTAGGTCTTGGCTTTGGCATACCCACAACTGGGGGCACAAACGAGAACGGTCACGCTTTTTCAAACATCCACCGGGACCTTGTCGAAATCGAAGACATTCCTGAGGAAGTTGAAAAGAGAGCCTACGACGATATCCCAGACCAAATCTTCCTAGGAGACTCTGTTCTTCGAGAACTATCCATCCATCTCATTGACCTACCACTTGCTCATCCACAACTCATAGATTGGGACCAACCAAGTGTCATACATATTGATGAGTTTGCATCAGAGGAAGCGCTTCTAAGATTCATGGGAGCTGAAACTCCTCATAAGAAGACAAAGCCAGATTCTGCCTACATCTACAAGCTAGATCCCAAGGGGTATTTTGGAGAAAATCCCCAACCTAGTTTCGATACACCCAAAATTGGAACTAAGGTAAATCTAGGACTAGCTAAGGCAGTGAAGAGAACCCCTCAGCAAGAAAATCCAGAGCCACAAGCAGAACATGAGGATTTAGTATTGCCTCCTCAAGATAATCAACCAGAGGTGTCTTCTATTCTAATAGAGGATACTAGAGAAGTCAACATTGGTTCTTCAGAGATCCCTAGAATTGTTCACATTGCTGCATCCCTATCACAAGACCAAGCTGACCTCCTCTTTGAGGTTTTATGAGAGAACATTGGCCGATTTGCATGGTCATATCAGGACATGCTAGGACTTGATCCAAAGCTTGTAGTTCATCATCTTGCAGTCGATCCAAAGATCAAGCCCGTCAGACAAAAGCTTAGAAAAATGCACCCCAAGGTGGCATTACTAGTCAAAGCTGAACTAGAAAGAATGTTAGCTGCTAAGGTTATCTGGCCTATTGACTACTCAGAATGGATCTCCAACATGGTCCCTGTCACTAAGCCTTCCGGTGACATCAGAATCTGCACTGATTTTAGAGATCTTAACAAAGCTTGTCCAAAGGATGATTTTCCCTTGCCCAACATAGATATGATTGTAGATCTTACAGCTGGACATGAAATTTTGTCCCTTATGGATGGATTTTTTGGGTATAATCAGATCAAGATTGCAGAAGAGGACCAGCATAAGACAACATTCACTACCCCTTGGGGAACCTTTTGCTACACCATGATGCCTTTTGGCCTAAAGAATGCTGGGGCTACCTATCAAAGAGCTATGACAGCCATCTTCCATGATCTTATCCATAGCATTTTGGAGGATTATGTGGACGATATCCTAGTCAAATCTCACACCTTCATGGATCATCTTGCTGACCTGGAGAAAGTCTTTGATAGGTTGGCCCAATATTATCTCATGCTAAATCCCAAGAAGTGTGTCTTTGGGGTCACATCTGGCAAGCTTCTAGGCTTCATAGTTTCTAAACGGGGTATAGAGATCGACCCTAAAAAGGTCAAGGCTATCTTAGACATGCCTCCTCCCCAGACACTGCGACAGCTTCGCTCTCTTCAGGGAAAACTTCAATCTGTCCGACGCTTCATCTCCCAACTTGCAGATAAGTGTACACCATTTTCATACTTGCTAAAGAAGAATGAGAACTTCAAGTGGGATCTTTTATGTCAGCGTAGCTTCAATCAGCTCAAGCAATATCTCACCAATCCCCCTATCTTGGTTCCACCAGTTCCTGGTCGTCCCTTGATCTTGTATATATCAGCAACACCTACTGCTCTAGGGGCACTTCTAGCACAACATGATGATTATAGCAGAGAGAGAGCCATCTACTATATCAGTAGAACCCTAGTTGGTTATGAACTCAATTACACTCCTATGGAAAAAGCTTGTTTGGCAGTTGTTTTCTCAACTCAAAAGCTTCGCCACTACATGCTAAGTCATACCATCCAACTAGTCTCCAAGATTGACCCTCTCAAGTATATGCTCTCCAGAACAGCACTTACAGGCCGTTTGGCCAAATGGGTTATGCTACTAAGTGAGTTTGACATCCAGTATGTGGACAGAAAGGCAATCAAAGGGCAAGCTATAGCAGATCACCTAGCTGATGCACCTCTAGTAGATGCATATCCTTTGCTCACAGAATTTTCAGATGAGCATATCTGCCTAATTGAAGAACAGCCCCCATGGAAGCTTTATTTTGATGGCTCATACACCTCTCATGGATCAGGGGTAGGAATATTATTAGTTACACCTCAAGGAGATTATATTCCAAAAGCCTTCAAGCTACAATTCCCTAGCACCAACAATATAGCAGAATATGAAGCTCTTGTAGCAGGATTAAAGATAGCTGCAGAATGGAATATCACTGAGTTACAAGTCTTTGGTGATTCCCAACTCATCATCAAACAAGTCTTAAATGAATATCAAACCAAAGATGAAAAGCTATTACCCTACAAAGAGCTAGTTGATCAGCTGACCCAGCATTTTACAAAGCTTCAGTTTACACAAGTGCCTCGAATGCAGAACAAGGCAACAGATGCCATGGCCACTATCGGCTCGCTCTTGGAAATTCCCCAAGAAGCTACACAGTATGAGTTTTTAGTTGAGCAGCTCCTCACACCTGCCTATGCGAATGAGGATTCAAACCGTGTTTGTATCTTGGTTGGTCCCCAATCCCCTTGGTACCATGAAATTCACGCTTACCTTAACGATGGTATCATATCCCCTCACCTCACACGTACCCAACGCCAGAACCTCATCCGAAAATCATCCCGCTATGTTATCATAGTCAATACCCTATATCGTCGGGGTTATCACAATACTCTCTCTCGATGTTTAGATGAAAATGAGGCCGCGATGGCATTAAAAGAAGTACATTCTGGACTTTGCGGTGCCCACACGAGTGGTATTGTCCTAGCACGACAAATCCTTAGAGCAGGCTACTATTGGCCTACCATTGAAGAAGACTCTTGTGACTTTGTCAAAAAGTGTCTCCCATGTCAGCAGCATGCAAATCTTGTGCACGCTCCAGCACAGGATCTACAACCTATTGCACCACCTTGGCCTTTTGCTTGTTGGGGCCTTGATCTAGTTGGAACTATCACACCTCTCTCATCTGATGGACATAAATGGATAATAACAGCTACAGACTATTTCACTAAGTGGGTGGAAGCAGTCCCCCTAGTCTCAGCTACAGGAGTTCAAGTCTCCAAGTTCATCTTGTACCACATTGTTTGCCGCTTCGGCATCCCATCCACCATCTTCACTGACCACGGAGGTAACTTTGAAAATCTCAACATGGAAGAATTATGCACTTCCCTCCGCATCCATCACCGCTTTTCTAGCCCATATTTCCCACAAGGTAACGGCCAGGTAGAGGCAACTAATAAAACCCTCCTCAAAATCCTAAAGAAAGTTGTCAATGATTCCAACCGTGATTGGCACCTTCAAATAAATCCGGCTCTATGGGCCTATCGAACTTCCTTCCGTACATCCACAGGCACAACTCCATACTCCCTAGTCTATGGTGCCGAAGCGGTATTACCTATAGAAGTTGAACTTCCCTCACTACGCATATGTTTGCGAGGGGAAATCTCAGATGAAGAATACAGAGTAGCTCGACTCACCCAGCTAGATCTCTTAGACGAGAAGTGACAACAAGCCTATGACCATCTCACAGTCTATCAAACTCGTCTCAAAAGGAATTTCAACAAGAAGGTGCTCCCACGACACTTTTAGCCAGGTGACATGGTCCTCAAAGAAAATATGAAAGTCCAAGCAGATCGAGAAAAGAAAGGCAAGTTTGAACCTACATGGCTTGGTCCCTATGTGGTTACCGCCTCCTTTGGCTCCGGAGCCTATCAATTATCTACACCAGAAGGAGAACTCTTGAATGATCCCACTAACATCATTCATCTCAAGAAGTTCTATGCTTGAAGATCCTTGGTATACCCAGCTTTTGAAAAATACAAGAAAAAAATAGTAAAGAGAAATAAGCGTCCAATGGTGAAAACTTGGCAATTCAAGCGCCTTGGATAGGTACCTTGGTGAAAACCTGGTAATTTAGGCGCCTTGTGTGCTAAAGACTAATCCATTATCTATCACTATCCTATCCCTCATACATCCACCCACCATCCCATAAAACACCTGCTTGTTCCCTTGGTGTTCCAATCAAATATCCAAAATCTGATGGAGCTTGTCAATACCTCCTGTACAACTTGTAAATCTTGTACCAAAGCTTGTATTATACCTTGCAAATCTTGTACCATACCTTGTATATATCCAAATCTTGTCCAAAGCTTGTACCATATTCCATCTTGTAAATGATCTTGTATCCTAGCTTGTATCCTATCACATGCACACACAGAATCCCATTTTCCTTAAGCTTTTCACAAACCATCTACCTATCCACCTATCAACTATTATAGACACCCCATCCTTCACAAAAATTTCCATCTCACAAAAAAACCAAAACATGAACAAACTTGTACATTTGTAACATATCTTGGTCTGTCAGCTTATACATCCTCTTTAGCTTAGTATCATTGTATCTATCCGGCTTTCATGTTAGTTCATCCTTGGTCAACATCTTGCACACATTGCACACCTTGGTTAGATATTCCAATGCATCCTTTAGCTAGATCTCCTATCACCAAAGTGTTATCCTTCTTAGTTCAGCTTGCCAGACGCATCACTCATCCAGATCCATCAGCTTAGGTGCTCTCTGATAGATTTTTGCAGGATATAGCTTTCCTCATGTCTGATCTTGGTCCGTTAGTACCTCGTCCTACCCATCTCGTTGGCAAACAGTTCTCTTTTAGATTTTCACTTTCTTTTGATTTGGGATCTTCCCTTTTGGGTCTTGAAATATCTTTTCCAAGCAATCTCCTTGTTCCCTCCTCAAGGTTGCCATGATCTTCCATATCATGGTATGCTGCGAATGGGGCAATTAGAGCGTAAGGTCTTGATCAGGTCTTTTGCTTGTTTTCTTTTTCTGCTTGTGGGTTACCTAGTGTCGTTTCCACGCTGCTTCCTCTGGGATTCATGTGTGATACTGGGGCAATCCTTGTGTGTTTGTTTTGAGTCAGTTCGTCAGTCCTCTGGACGGTTGGTAAAAAGGCCTTGATGTTCTTGGTAACCCTGGCAATTAACCAACAGTCCTATAGCAAATCTAGTGCTCAACTACATGGTGGTACTTCTCTTTGAAGTATCCCCCCGCTCAAAAAGCTTCAATGGATTCCTTTTATAGCGCTCCGCTCCTCCATCTCCCCCCCCCCCCCAATCCTGGAAAGTCTTAAGCTTGCTTTACTATTGTGCCTCTGATTTCCCTTTATCATTCTCCCGTAGTGAGAGTTTGAGCTAATTCAGCCCCTTCTCTTCGCCAACCTGCGTCTCAGCTCGTCTCAATTTCTTGTACTTTTCAAGAAGTCATCGAGCCTCATTTCTCTCCCCGCCGCCTTCTTGAGGGGGCATCATCTAAGTCTAGTCTCTCCTCTTCTTATCCGAGACTGGGGCAACCTTGTTGCTAAAACATCTTCTTCGTGTCGTCTTCATTCGAACTTCTTTGAAATAGTGTTGTCTCAACACTATGTCAAAGAGGGGCAAAATGTAGACACCTAAATTTGATTACACTATTTTAGTAATCCTATTTAGTTATCTAAAAAGGCATTATTAATTAAATTTCTATTTAATTAATCCTTTGTCATCCCCTAGTTGATTAATTTAATTAATCATCTATAGTCCTAATTGATAAATCAAATAATCTATTATTTATCAATTAAATCCTATTCTTCTATCTAATTCCAAAAATCCCCATTTATTAAATAAATCTATTTGATAAATGAAAACCTCAAATTCAAAAACCCCTAACCTATCTCTAATCCTCCATTTAAGCCTAATCCACCCCATCCACCCATACTAACCAAGCTTAGCCACTAACTCACCCACCCTCATTAATGCCATCCACTTGCACATCTCTAACATCCCTAATCTAATCCTAAACCCAAGCCTAATCCACCCCCTAATGTTGTCACATTCCTTAAACAATTTTAAGACTTTCCTAATCCAAACCAAAGTCTCCCCTCAAAAAAACCCAACCACTAAGTCATGAGTGCTCTTACAAAACATAAAGACTCTTACAAGCCCACTCATGACTCTTACATCCATCTTACACACTCTTCCCTCTTCCACACTCATTCCTCTTACATCCCTCTTACATACTCAACCCCACTCATCATGACTTTAACCAACCCTTAACCCTACCCTCTCACACTCATCCTCCTTGTGACAAGTGTCACCTTCCCATTGGTGCTAAACAAGCACAATCCATGTGCTCCCCTTTGAGTGCATCTTAGCCCTCCTTAAGCCTTCATCCATCCTTGCATCTAAGCCCTCCATCCCTCTACCCCTTAGCCTATAAATTGAATCCCATCCCAAGCCATTTCATTAACAATCTTTGAGCTAAAGTTACCATGCTATTTTGAGAACCAAAGCCATCAACCATACCCTTATAATGCCAAATTGAGAGCTCACAAAGCTACCAATTTTCCATTACCCATCTCCATTGAAGCAGCTTTTGAGCATCTTGAGCATACATCCACAGCAAAAGGACACATCTACAGAATCAAGAAAGCATGGAGTGTTTTCTCTCGTGAGGTTTGCACTTCTTATTTTCTTTCTTAGTCTAAGCATATATGTGAATTTAGTTTTTGGTTTGTGAATGTTTACTTTATTTGTTAATGTTCTTTGCATACTGATTCTGGTTCTACAGTAATTTGAACGAGTTTGAGTACTCGTGTAGTAGGTAATGCCTATATATTCATTAAGTTCTAGTTCTTCTTCTGCATCATCTATTTCATGTGGTCTCATCATACATTTGCTACAACTTTAACTTTTTGCAAGCCAACAACAATAGATATTGTTTTAGATTTATGCTTGTGTAATAATAAACTTTGTACTTCTTCATGCTTTGGGAGATGAGATGCTTTAACAACCACTGTCTTATTGTCAATTATTTGGGAGCATGCTGTAAATTTTTGTCATATATTTTCTTACTCTATTTTTAATTTAAACATTTTAGTAGTGTACAACTTATTGTTTGAAAATGAATGAGCTGATATACTTGATATAACTTTGTGAATAGAGGCTGAGTATATATGATTCCCAAAAAAATAATATCCATTCTAAATTAAAAAAATTATTATTGTACAAGTGATTAATGTGGAAAGAAATGATGGCATTTAGGTTAAAAAAATTAAGGCTTCAAACTAGATCCTACAAGTTTTATAACTACATTTACTATTTAATTTTTCTTAAAGTCTTTGTCTAGTTTTTGATTAGTTGGGTTAATTACAAATTCTTGTAGAACTATCATTAGATTAGGTACAATAAAACAAACAATCATTTTTTACCATCTAGCAAGATCAAATACAATTTTCCAAGGTGATAAAATTGCATATGTAGATGTGTCAATTGAATGCTAGGCATGAAGCACATTTCCCAATTAATAATGAATGGTTGGATGTAGTTGGATCATTTTTTTTGTTGAGTTAAGATGTAATAAGCACCTTAGAAAATATCTCTCTTAATACATACATGTATATGTATGTATATATGCATATGTATATGTATGTATATATATGTGTGTGTGGGTGTGTGTGTGTGTATCATGTGGAGATCTAGAATTTCATTGATGTGCCCTTGCGACTGCTACATTTCATTATCGGACCCTTGTGATCTTTGCATCTCATTATCATGTCCTTTTGATATCTACATCTCATTCATTTTATTGTACCTAATATGATGACAATTCTATAGGAATTTGTTGTCGTGCCCTTGTGATCTCTACATTTCAAGTATCTACTATTGCCATTAATTTTGGCATCACTATATGACCCCAAATGTTATGAAGTATTAAAGCCAATAGTAACTTCTCCCATGTCTCCAAAAAATGTAGCATAGGTTCTGTAATCACCTAAAAATGGTCATCTAGACTATTAGTCCCCTTCTCAACATTTTGGCTAAATTAACTAATCATTTACCTAGACCAAATTGATAATAATCAATTAATTTGATTATAACTTATAGTTTGACTATGCTATCCTAAGTTCATTATTTGATTAAAAGAACATGTCCCCTTTTAATTAAATAAAAGACCCCATTCTTCAAACCCACTTAAAGTGCCCACATAAAGTCCTTTTTCTATTCTGTAATTAAAAGAAAAGGCTTGTGAGACTTTTTTTCTTATGTAACAAGTCAACTTATATTCTATTAGTTGACTTGTGTGTGCACATGGATCACTCCTCTTTTTGAATTCAACCATTGATCATCCACCATCTTCATCTTGATCTCCACCATCCATACGGCTTTAAAAGAGAGAGCTCTCCCCTTCCCAAATGGATCCATCTTTTGAGTATTGTTATGCTATAGGTTCTATAACAGGTTTCTTTGGAGCTTTGTGGAAAACTTCTCTTTCTTGTTTACATTCTCTCATCCATGGCATTCTAGCTTAGCTTAGCTTCCATTTTTAAATGTACATTTTTGGCGCCCATCACAAGGCTTGAATCAAGTTTATACCTCCATTTTCTTTTATTTGTCATCTATGGTTTTTTATAGCAGCATATTGGATCTAATCAAATGCTTTTGTAGAATTATTACTTTGGTTTTAAGGCCAACCCACATATAGATTGGTCTGAAGGCCAAAAATCTAGTTGTTTTAAAGATTTGATCATATCTTTTAAACCACTTGGAGTTTGGTTCTGAAATTTTTTTTGTGGGTTGGGTATGTGTCCAACATGTCTCAATCCAATTTTTAGAGCATTTTGACATGTTATGAAGTTTTCTTTGATTTTCATAAAAAGTCATTTCTGGTCACAAATCAGTGTCTTTTTTGGAATAACTTACATTTTCAGAAAGGCTTTTGAATTCTAATCTGGGGTACTTTCTTTGTGTTTTTAATTTTGAGGTCATATTAAGGATCAAAAACCTGATTTGATAAATCTGGCCTATTTTGAAAAAATGGGTCCCTAGGGCACAAATGAAGAGATTTTTTGAATTTATTGCATTTTTGGAAAGCTCTCTAGTTTTTAGTAGGGTTATCTTCTTTTCATTTCTATTTTTAGGTCCAAAATCATAGCAAAAAGTCTAATCATGTTGACTAGGTTAAAGCAAAGAGTAAAAATGAGAGCATTTGTGATTAGTTTGCACTTTCTTTGCATACACTTGGTTGGAAGATAACTTGGATATTTGAGGAAACTAACCACTTTTTATTGTAGGTTTTTTAAAAATTTCATGCTAACTCATGGTGCTAACAAGTTGTGATTGCAGGTTGCCATCCTTTTGAAAAAATTGAAACGTTGCCTAAAAAGAACACATGTCAAAGCTTCAAATGCACAAGGGCTACTAAAAATTGTTTGCAAGGCTACCCAACACATAAAAACCCAATTTTTCTTTTTCTTTAATTTTACATGTGCAGCATATACTAGTTGTTTTTTTTTAGTCACATTAAAACTTTTGATTGGGATGTTTTGGTGATAGGAGAGTATGCTCTTCACCCTTGCGGTGAATAAAAAATCTTGACTTGCTATTTGGTTTCAAAATCAAGAGGTAATTGAATCTTCTTTCCATGTTTGGGAGAAAACAATTGGAATATGAGAGTATGATCTTCACCCTTGTGGTGAATAAGAAATCTTGACTTCCAAAAGTTGATCCACTTCTCGTTTAGTCTAGAATCCTTTAGAGGGCCTATTCTCGGACAACTTGAGAGGAATGACTCAAGTGGGGACAAGAAAATTACCTGACTCTTCCAACCCACTATAAACTCAAGGCTACCAAGGACACAAAACTTTGGTAGATGTAGTGTTTGTCTTTGCCTAGTGTGATCCCTTGTGGGATTGTGACTATGAGAAGATCACTAGGTAAGAATGCTTAAGGTGCTCTTGTGACCGCAAGGTTTGTTACCCACTGTAAAGTGGGGTGTCCCTTAATTGGATGTAAGAGAAACATTATGAATGGAACCCTATCTAAACAACCTAAGTTAGTAACTACCCTTTTTATCCACTCAACTTCTTGGTGCAAGGATCAATCCTAGTGGACTACCTGGATCACCCCAAGATTTCACACTCACCATATGTGTTCCTTTGGTTGTACTTATGGCACTTCCATGACAAAGCCAATATCTCTCATGGGAAACCACTTGGTGTGAGGTGAAGGAGCATCAAGTGTGGGCCAAGTTATTGAGTAATGAACCATGACTCTAAGGTAGATTGCTTGGCTATTGTTTTGATGTGTTGAGAAGTGTTAACGTTCTTGCAACATAAACATTTTGATAAAACTTGATAGTAAGGTTGTCCAGATATCACAAATGCATATTGAAAAGGTTTTTTTAACCCTTGATAAATTGTTTTAAGAGATGTTAAAACACTTACTATTTGCAAACCTTGCTAATGACTGATACGAACTAAAAAGAAACATTGTTTAACTGAAACAACTGCCTAATTGACAAACTGAAACAAACTTCAAATAAAAAATAGGTCCTTTTTTACTCAAAATTGACACTTTGTCACTTGCTTTTTGAGAAAGTATCACCTAGTATTATTTTAGGTCAAAATAGAGTCTGTAGTTAGATTTTTCTAGTTTAAGGAATGTCACATCAGTCACCCTTGATCCTGGCTACGTATCAGTGTGTGGAGAATTTGTCCTAGGTTGAAAAGATGGGTTTAGTCCATCGAATGTAAGTCTTGAAACACCTTTGATGAATCACTTGTAAAAAATCTAGTTATTTTTCTAGCTATTTGCTATTGAGCTTCTTGCTCACTTTCTCGGCTCAAGTCAATAGTTTTGTAAGATCTTGAGCACTGTTTGACAAGCCATTTGCTACACTTTGAAAAGTGACTAGTCCTGGTTGTAAAAGCTTCAAATTTTGCATACTTCTCTTGTCCTAATAAATAAAGATGACTCTTTACATGCTGGTCATACTAGACATCAACTTGGTAATGGTGACCATACACCTTTTGTTTTCAAGCAATTGGAAACACCACCAAAACAACCTTGCAAGCAACCTTGTGATCACAATCTCAAATCTACCCAAACACAAATGGCCAATGTTTGACACAACCCACTTTCCAGTTTTGAGAATCCATTTGGTACACCCTCTAAGACACCCAATGATACCAGTGGTATAGTCACTATGGTGCACCCTGATGAAATTAAACATCACTTAGAAGAACAAGCATGTGAAACAAAAAGGACTTTGGATGCCATATATGCTATGGAAAGAGAAAACCAACACATTGACACTGACAATCAACCACGCTATGAAGGACATAAAGGAACTTGTCCACAAAATCTTTTTGAGGACAATGATGGCAATCACACACCACCAAGCACTCCTAGAGTTTCCATTGGCACATGTCCTTCACCACCTAAACCTTCTCATCATGATAGTGATGAAGAAATAACTAGCGAAGATGTGATCAAATTTCAACAAGATGTCCTTGCCCAAAAACTAATGCTTAGGGCCTTAGAAGAGAATGGAGATCAATACTTCCACTACATGGTAGCAAGGGAATGGAAGCTACCCCAAGGTTTTGAAGTTGAATTGATAATTCACAAATGGGTACCCACTGAAGCTGAGATCTTGAGAGAAGAAGTGTAGGAACTTAGGAAACAATTTCCAAAGTTACAAACATCAAAAGAGCAACCTAAGACTTCTTTCATTGACTCAATATGCACTTTTCCATTTGATAGGAGTTTATACATGCAACCATTTCCTAGGGATACAGAGGTTCCAAACTATGACAAATATGATGGAAATGGAAATCCTCATGATCATGTGAGACATTTCTATGCTCTTAGCATGGACTTTATGCATGAAGACACATTTCTTATGCATCTGTTCCCCAGAAGTATAAGAGGACAAGCCATGGAATGGTTTACCAAATTGAGTCCCCATCTTAAGACATTTGATGAACTTGTGCAATGTTTTATCCAACAATATTCATACAACATCCAACATCCTATGACTATGTTGGACTTATGCCAAATCAAGTAAAAATTACGGGAACCTTTTTCCATCTACCTCCAACAGTGGAGATCTCTATACTCACGGTACCCTCGGAAAGTTCCTAAAGCTGAGAAAATTGACATCTTTGTCAACACGCTTGTACTTGAGCTATACTTTGATCTCAAAAAGTAATTATTCACATCCTTCAACACCATGGTTGAGAGTGCATATCACATTGAGGATGTTACTATCAAGAAAGGGGACATTGTCATAAGCAAGGATAAAACTAACAACGAAAATAGTAAAGACAAAGGCAAACCTTGGAATAAAAACAAGTATGTTGTCAATGATGGAGTAGTGGGCACTCCTAAGACTAAGGAGCCTTCGTTTAATCTTTCCAATGCCATCTATGCAATGAAACAATAGGAAGTTTCAAATCCACAAACCTTTGATAAAGGCTCTAAATTTGCAAAGAAGCGATGTGTTTACACACCTATGGTCAAACCTTATGAAGTGGTTCTAAAAACCTTAATTGCAAAAAAGTTGGTTACCTTGCTAGACAACTCACGTCCTTATGATCCACCTATTAGACATCCATGGTGGAGAGAATCTCATACTTGTAGCTATCATTGAAGTAAAGGGCATAACACAAAAAATTGCTTCAAGCTCAAAAACATAATTCAAGACCTCATTGAAGCTTGCAAAGTTGTCATAGATGGCCTTGTTAAAAATGCTAATCATAAGGCCTTTAAACAACCCCTACCCAAATATGAAAAGAGTGAGACCTCAAAGGTGACTGCTTAAAAGAATCATGATGTCAAAATCAGTTATGCTTATGGTGACATTGATAATGTTATAGGCATGCTTGAGCCCATTGAATACATATGTATGGCAAGCTCCAACAATGACAACTGGCCAAATTATGACGCTGAAGATGAACGACCAAAAGTGGTCTTAAGGACATGATCTACTCCTCAAGACCATATTGATACTAGACCCAAGGTGGTGCTCCGAATGGCTAAGTCTTCATCTTCTTAGAGTGAACCACTTAATGCTGTTACTAGGGGGCAATTTAACATTGTCCTAAAAGTTTCTCATGACCCTAAAAATGCTTCATCATCTAAGCAACTAATTACTTCCAAGATCTCCAACTATGATCTTGTTAGCCAACTACAATACACACCAGCACAAATCTCCATTTTCAAATTGCTAGAGTTATCTCCTTTGCACAAGGATATCCTTGAGAAAGCTTTAGGCTCTGACAACATTCCCATAGACATCGATGCAGAATGATTCCAAGCTATGGTGAACCACATCTCCTCACCTCACTATCTCACCTTTTTTGAAGAAGATGATCGAGCTCTCACTCATCCCCATAACCTTATCCTCCAAGTTGAAGTTCAAATCTTTTGTACTCATGTCTCTCGAGTCCTGATAGACAATGGTGTACGGTTAAATATTATCTCATTCAAAGTAATACAATAGTTGGGCATGTTAGAATTTTCCATTGATCCTAGGTGAAAGATCACCATAAAAGCCTATGATGAGGTTGAACGACCTTCTAAGGGTTTAATTGTGCTACCAATTTGAGTTGGTCTAGTGGAAAAAGATGTTGTCTTCTAGGTCCTAGATATACCTCTTGCATATAACTTGTTGTTGGGATGACCATGGATTCACGACATGCAAGCGGTGCCCTCTATGTACCATCAATGCATCAAATTCCCATTCAATGGCACTGAGATAGTTGTCCTCGATGAAAACTTGATGTCCATCAACACATTGTTCACTGCTGAAATGTTAGTCCCACACAACTACTCTACTCATGAACCAACACCGTCTTTCATAGAGTGTGAACAAAAACTAAAAATGATGAGCCTTGGTATGGATGAGTATAATTTGGACTCTATTGCTGCCCTACCAGTTTCCCCTCAGTCCTATGGGAAACCAACTACCACAAAGAAGCCTTCTACTTCTACTATGACACTTTTTGGAACTTTTGTGCAATCATCAATACCTCTAGAAGAAGAAAAGGAAGAACAAGCCATTAAGGAATGGATCTACATAGAAGAGGAAGACGAGGAAGTTACAGTGACTACTCCTATTTCTCCAAAAAGATATGGCAAAGGCTATACATTTTTGACAAAAATGGGCTATTAGGGTCATGGGTCCTTAATTGGTCATAAAAATGCTCTAATTGAACCTTTAAGTCACACTCAAGGTCATGATACTCAAGACACTATTGGTCTAGGCTTTGGGCTAGACAATGATATACCAACATGTGATTGAAGATTGCTCATGTCTAGCCAATCAGAGGATGGTGACCCTCCCATAATTGCTACCACTTCACAAGATGAAGAATTTGTCCCTCTCACTTCCCTCCTTTGGGGAGAAGACATATTGGCTACTAATAATAATGAGGAAGCTTCTACCTTCCAACAACAGGAACAAGAAGAATCTACACCTGAGGATACGAATAGAGGATGAATTAGATAGAATATTGCTCATCTCATAGCTAGGGATCAGAGTAAAAATTCTCATGAGTACGAGTGGGAAAGTCTCTCGGACACATCTTGCGAGCTAGGGGTGGATGTAATTCATGCCTATACAACCCAAGTATAGTCAAACAGTCTAGTATAGGGTCAGATGAGTTTAACTCACAACATGTCTCAGTGGATGACGCTAGTCCCTCTAGGTCTATTCTTGAGCTGGACTCATTTGTAACATTTTCTATAAACTCAACTTTATAGGTCACCAGAGATGACTCTTTCCATATCAGTCACATTGAAACTTCTACCTCACTCTTGCTAATTCACCCAAATCTCATAGATTGGTCTCTCCAAAATCAAAGACCAAAAATTTGGTCTTTCCAAAATGACTATGAGATCACTTTTTACCTAAATGTCATTGAACCCATCACTTCTTCCACCAGTGAACTCTCGGTTAACATGATGGAATCAGATATCAAGTACCTTAGTCAAAAAATTAAAAGAAAAAACAAGCGGTTAGATGGCAAAAACCACATTGTGGCAGTCTCTGATCCTCAAAAAAGTAAAAATAAAGGCATATCTAATGGTGAAAACCTCCTTGAGGAACCTATATATGAGGTACTTGGTAGTTTGCCAAGCTATTTCTAGGATAGATCTTTGGTTCTCATTGAACCTACACAACCTATCAACTTGGGTATAGAAAAATGTCCTAAGATTATTCATGTAGCTCAATCCTTGTCAAACGAGGAGAAGACAAAGTTTTCTCAATTATTCCAAGACAAGAAGATCGACTTTGCATAGACATACTTTGATATGCCAAGGTTTGATACAGATCTCATCATGCATCACTTATCAATCTCCCCAAATGTAAAGCTTGTCAAATAAAAGTTGAGAAAAATGCATCCACATGTGGCCCTACTGGTCAAGGCAGAATTGGAAAAACTATTAAGTGCAAACTTTATCAGGGCCATGGATTATGTGGAGTGGATTTCCAACATTGTACCTATCTCTAAGCATGAAAAATCCATCCGAGTTTGTACTAATTTTAGAGATCTCAACAAAGCATGCCCCAAGGACGACTTTCCACTACCAAGCATTGATATGAGAGTGGACATGACTATGGGTTATGAGATGTACTCTCTCATGGATGGATTTTTTGGGTATAACCAAATCAAGATAGCTCCAATAGACCAAGAAAAGATAGCTTTTACATGTGCATGGGGTACCTTTTGCTAGAATGTCATGCCTTTTGGGCTTAAAAATGCTGGTGCTACATATCAAAGAGCAATGACAACAATTTTCCATGATATGATGCATAAAAACATGGAAGACTATGTTGATGACACACTGGCTAAATCTAAAAGATGAGACACACATCTTGGAGACCTTAGTCTGATATTGGATCATATGGAACAATTTCAACTTAGGCTCAATCCAAAAAAATGTACCTTTGGTGTCACTTCTGGGAAATTGCTAGGTTATATCATTTTAGAAAAAGGAATTGAGGTTGATCCTGAAAAATTCCAAGCTATCATGGATATGCCTCCTCCAAAGAATATTAGCTAGCTTAGAAGTTTGCAAGGACGTCTACAATCCATAAGAAGATTTATCTCTCAATTGGCTAATAAGGTTCAAGCTTTCAATAAAAATTTGCATAAAGGATCTATCCATATTTGGAACAGTGACTGTCAATAAAATTTAGATCAAATCAAAGGCTACTTGGTAAAACCTTCAGTTTTGATGCCACCCATCCTAGGCAAGCCTTTGATTCTATAGATTTCAGCTACAAATTTTTCTCTAGGAGCACTCTTAGCCCAAAGTGATGAGACGGGTAAAGAAAGAGCCATATACTATATTAGTCAAACTTTGGTAGCTTATGAACTAAACTATAGAAGTATAGAGAAGGCATGCCTTGCTTTAGTATTTGCCTCTCAAAAACTTTGACATTATATGTTGGTGCATACAGTTCACTTGATTGCTAAGATAGATCCTTTAAAACATTTGTTAAGTAAAGCAGCACTTACTGGTCGACTTGCTAAATGGATGATGATTCTTTCTGAATTTGACATTTAGTATGTTGAATGTAAGGCAATCAAATGACAGGCCATACCTGACCAGTTGGCTGACTTTCCACTCGAAGATACAACACCTATGCAAATCGAGTTTCTAGATGTCTCAATCATGTATATTACTGAGACAAAATGGAAGATTTTTTTTGATGGGTCTCATACTTAGAATGGAGTCGGAGTGGGTGTTTTGTTTGTTTCCCCTCATGGTTATAAGATCCCAAAGTCCTACAAACTCCTATTCCCATGTACAAACAACATTGCAGAATATGAAGCATTAACTAATGGGATCAAAATGGCTCTTGAATGGTGGATAACTAAACTACACATCTATGGCGATTCTCAACTTATTGTGAACCAAGTAAACAATGAATACCAAACAAAGGATGATAAGTTGATCCCTTATAAGAAGTTGATAGATTCTCTAAGGAAATATTTTAGCTTTATAACATTCCAACATATTCCTAGAGCAGAAAATAAGGCTACTGATGCTATGGCTACCTTAGCATCTATCCGCCAATTGCAAGAACATGAATCACGATTTGAGTTCTTGGTGGAAGAAATATGTCATCTTGCCTATGATTCCTCAGATAGCTAGGTGATTTTCATTATTGTGGGTCATGATTCCTCCCACTATGCAGCTATCTTCTCCTACCTGCGTGATCAGGTTTTCCCCAAAACCCTCACACGCAACCAAAAATGCCAACTCCTTCATAGTGCTTCACATTACACTCTAGTCTTTGGTGACTTGTATAGAAAGGGTCTAGACAAAATGTTGCTTAGGTGTTTAGAACTAGAAGATTCCAAAAAGACACTTGCCAAAGTCCATGATGGCATTTGTGGGGCACATTCTAATGGCCTTGCACTTGCCCAAAAACTAGTTAGGATGGCTTATTACTGGCCCACCATGCAAGCTGATGCTATTCATTATGCAAAGTCCTGTCAGAAATGTCAGCTCCATGGCAACTTGATACATGCTCCTAGATGAGAATTAATCCCTTTTGTGACATATTGGCCATTTCAACAATGGGCTTTTGACTTGGTAGGAAAGATTCATCCAAGCTCATCCAACGGTCATAAATTCATCATCACAGCAATGAAGTATTTCGCTAAATGGGTTAAAGCTATACCACTATCTACTGCTATAGGAAAACATGTTTCCCTATTTATACTAAATCACATCATTTGCTAATATGGTATCCCATCCTCTATTGTTACAGACAATGGAGGACCGTTCAAAAATAAGGACCTAAAGTAGTTATGTAAGAATTTCTAAATCAAACAACATTGGTCCTCTATTTACTATCCCCAAGGGAATGGCCAAGCTGAGGCCTCTAATAAAACATTGCTGAAAATCCTCCACTACATAGTTCACAAGTCTGGGAAAGATTGGCACTTATAGATAAATCTAACACTTTGGGCCTATAGAACCACTATTCGTACTCCTACAGGGGCTACACGCTTTTCTCTAGTCTATGGCTCTAAGGTTGTTCTCCCATTAGAAGTCAAGATACCTTCCTTGTGCATCTCCTTACATGGGTTAATAACTGATGAAGATCATAGAGCTATGCGAGTACAAGAATTAGAAACTTTGGATGAATGTTGCAAGGCTTCTTTTGATCACATGAGGGCTTACCAAAAGCATATGTCTATGCAATATAACAAAAATGTTCACCCTCATGAATTTCAAGTTGGTGAACTTTTTCTTAGAGAAAATCCCAAAAATTAGCAGCATCAAGAACATAAAGGAAAGTTTGAACCTAATTGGTTAGGCCCATACATTATCACAACAGTTTTTGGGTTTGGTGCTTATCAGTTGTCTACTTCAGAGGGTGAAGAACTTGCAGAGCCTATCAACATCCTACATTTGAAGAAGTTCTATGCTTAGAGGTTTGCTGCTTAGCTATCTTGTATATATTTATAATGCTAAAAAAATCCTAAAAATTAGAAAAGATCCTGAAAAAATTATCATCTTAGTTAAAACCTCGCAATAGGCACTTTGATGTATCACCAAAAAAAATCAAAAAAGTCAAAAATACAAAAAAAATTGAAAAAAAGTCTTGAAAAAATATGTCAAGTGGTGAAAACCTAGAAATAGGCACCACTTGAAACCCTTGCACCTATGTCTATCAGTCTCAATCACTCATTTCACTACACATTTCCTAGCTTGGAATTGTTTCTTGTCTTCATCTTGGGGACACCACTGCTTAGTCTATTAAAGTATTCTTGTGCATTAGGGTTTCTTTGATGACTCATAAAATAGTGTCTCTCAATAATACCCCCACCCACCTTGACATCAAGTGTTTCTCAACACTTTTCAGATAGTTTACCTACAGTCTCCAATGTTGTGATAATTCTCACTATTAGGATCAAGTCTTGAAGAAATGGCCAAGTGACTTACACACATGCACCTAAACATTTAGACAATTGAGCTATGCTGATCTTTATCTACTTTGTGTGCTACCTATGATGATTTCTTTACCATATGTTCCCTCCCCAATAGTCTTTCGAGGATGTCATTGACTAGAAGATTGGGGGCATGAGGCATGATTTTCTTGATTTCTGCTTTTGGGTATACTTTTTTTGTCTATAGTGTTGGAAGCATTCATGCTTGCCCTATTCAACACTTTGACTTATAAACGTATCATCCTTGACTGTTTTGCAAGACTGCACTTGGGGGTTGTCCTAGGGCTTATGCCTTAATACAGGTGTAATCTTGCTAAATCAAACCTAGGGAATCTAATCGCATAGTTATCTTGACTTACATGTCTCTGATGCTTGGATTGGATTTCCACATGCCTATCTAATATTGATCATATTCATATTTTCATAGTTATACTAGTGATGGTCATATGATCTCATGATGTCCCTAATAAATGCTCAATGATGAAATTAAGAGTCTAAATGTTATGCGCTTCTTGTTGGTAAACCACTTTGCATATTAGCTTGCATTTTAGGTTCATTTTCTAGCTTAATCTTACATTCTTGCATATGGGTAGAGCTCTCTCTTCATCTTTTCACAGACATATCAGCTAACTCCTTTCATATATTTCTTTATTTTCTTCTTGTTCATGTCTTTTAACCTTCTTAATCTTTTGCTTCATCTCTTTTCTATCCTATCATCGCATTATATAAAATTTTGTCCTCTTACATAATTTTGACATCCTGGATTCATTTTCAAGATCAAAATCAAAATCTAAGTTCATCTTGGTAGTCAAAATCACATCTTAAAATTCTACCTCTTTGGTCTAATCTTTGAATCATCATTGGGGCATCTTCATTTCTTCATGTCTTCATCATTTCCATGCTTCATATCTACTCAAATTCACCTTTTCATGCCTAAAATCATCTTTCTTCTTGTTTTGACCTAATTTTTATGCTATATCTTTCAGTGTCAACTCTAGTCAAACTAGGGCATTCTGTCACTCTTTAATAGTCATTCTCGAGTTCTAATCATCTATCTGTCATCTTGGACATTCTTATATTCCAATTTTCTCATATCTAGCTTGTTTTTGCATCCCCTTACCTCATTTCAATTTTGATCCCGAGGGGATAGAAATACTCTATCACTGCTTGCTACAACTATCTATTTCTTAGGAGCATTTTTTTGATTTTCTCACTTACCCTCGACCTATTTTCTTTGCTAGGTGTTAGCATTCTTCTTGAATTCTAACATCATATTTTCCAAGTGACCACTACATTTTATTATCATACCCTTGTGATCTCTACATCTCATTATCATGTCCTTTTGATATCTACATCTTGTTCATTTTATTGTACCTAATATGATGACAATTCTATAGGAATTTGTTGTCGTGCCCTTGTGATCTCTACATCCCAAGTATCTACTACTACCATTAATTTGGGCATCACTATATGACCCCAAATGTTATGAAGTATTGAAGCCAATAGTAACTTTTTCCGTGTCTCCAAAAAATGCAGCATAGTTCTATAATCACCTAAAAATGGTCATCTAGACTATTAGCCCCCTTCTGAACATTTTGGCTAAATTAAATAATCATTTACCTAGACCAAATTACTAATAATCAATTCATTTGATATTAACCTATAGTTTGACTATGCTATTCTAAGTTCATTATTTGATTAAAAGAACATGTCCCCTTTTAATTAAATAAAAGACCCCATTCTTCAAACCCACTTAAAGTGCACACATAAAGTCCTTTTTCTATTTTGCAATTAAAAGAAAAGGCTTGTGAGACTTTTTGTCTTATGTGACAAGTCAACTTATATTCTATTGGTTGATTGGTGTGTGCACATGGATCACTCCTCTTTTTGAATTCAACCATTGATCATCCACCATCTTCATCTTGATCTCCACCATCCGTATGAATTTACAAGAGAGAGCTCTCTCCTTCCCAAATGGATCCATCTTTTGAGTATTCTTATGCTGCAAGTTTTATAACAGGTTTCTTTGGAGCTTTGTGGAGAACTTCTCTTTCTTGTCTAAATTCTCTCATCCATGGCATTCTAGCTTAGCTTAGCTTCAATTTTTACATGTAGTTTAAATCACATAGTAATCAGTTGGATTGTAACACTTCATCCATGCTTAGAATAGCTACACCTTTCATATTCATTCTAGCTTAAACATCATTTGCATTGCATCTTTGAGGAACTCCTTGGGACATTTGCATTCTTACATCTTGTCTTTGGAACCTCCCATTGCATGGTTTACTAGCAAGAAGAGTATCTCTATGGCTCATCTGAGAGCCTTCTTATTCTTGAAATACACTCTCTTGTACTTCCTGGATAGGGAGCTCTAAGTCGGCATCCAAGCATTCCAAACTCATGGAATCATTTGGATAGAAGGGTTTAGAGTGGGAAACTTTTGAATGTACATCACTTTTGAGTGTATAGGTTCATATATATATATATGTATGTATGTTTCCTTGTGATCTTTGTATATGTATGCATGCATGTATCTAAACAAGGAGATCTTGTCACAATAGGAAAATAATAAAACTCACTCAACAGGTAGCATGGCCATAGATGTGATGGAAAAACCTATTGGTAAGTAGATAATTCTTTTTCTCTCTCATTTTTCATGTGTTTATTTAACTTGAACTATTGTTTATTAGGGGGAATTTTCTAATATTGGATTCATTTTATGTAGGAGGCAATGAGGACATTCTTGGATGTACCCGTGTGATGAATTTCTCATGAGAAATGAAGATGTTCAAATGCATGGACATTAGGTGGAGCTGAAAAATACAATAGGTTTGCATTTTTGTTAGAGATCTTTAATTAGGTATTAAATAAATATAATTGTGTTGTGTTTTATCATCTCCACCTACTTTCCATGCATTTTAATGCAACATGCATTCTTGACTCAGAGTGGCAAAATCTTATTTTGGATGTGATGGAAAAATAACATGTACCAGAAGATGGGAAATTGATGTCAGTTTTGTAGGTATAGAACCATTTATGTACTTTAAATATTGATCCTTTCTTAAAAATTTGTATATGTTAATGGAGAATTTAGATGTTCGGGGGGCGAGGGGTTGGGGGGAGGTTGGGATGGTGGGGCCAAATGAGCTTCCAACTTCACATGGTTGGCCCTGATTAATAAAGAGTATAAAACTATTCTCAAAACCATGTGAAGCTCAATATTAACCTATTTTGTAGTCGTAATAGAAAAAAATATGGAATATGTGATGTTATAGATTGTTCTTTCCTAACAAATCTATTTCTAAAATTCAACTTGTGTTATGGACATTATCAGGAGACTGCAACGCTCTTACCCTATAATTGGTTTTCCTATTATTTTTTATCTTTTGGGAGAGACCAGATGATTCTTGTGATAGTCACAAGAATCCTCTGGTCTCTCCCAAAGGATGAAATTAATGGGAAAACTAGTTATAGGGGTGAGAGAGTTGCACACTCCTGATAATGTTCACAACTAAATTTGAATTTTAGAAATAGATTTGTTAAGAAAGCATTCTCTCTAACATCACATATTTCATATATATTTTATATTAAGTTACTGTTACAACTTTGATGGCTAGCCATTAGTTCCATAATGTTGCTATCATATATTTGTCTCTATTGCAATGAATAGGTTCTTTGGCAGTCATCAAATCCACAAAATTTACATCGCCTAGATGTCGTACGTGTGATGGGGTCTCTGATGGTGTATTGCCCCATCTAGCTTCAATTTACAATAGCTTGAGGCATCATAATTGTGATGAGTGACCTTCTATCACAAATTTTGATGACAAAATTTTGACGCCTATCTGACAGGAGCCAATTCCTCTTGGGATCGCTTGGGTGATAGGTGGCCATCATAATTATGTTGTCCTGCCATTACACTTTGGGCCCAAATGTAGCAGTGTGAATTGAGTCAATAGAGAAGTTTTATTCGAAGGTGATAATCAAGCTAGTAGATCAGTGTGAACCAAGTTAGAAGTTTCTACCGAGTGATCAACATGAATTGAGCATCCAATATCAAGTGAGTACTAGAGTTAGCCAAGGTGATAGTGTTGCCTAAGAATCTTCAACATTGCTCGAGTAAGCTATTGGACTAGAGTTTCAACACTAAGCTGACTTAGTAATTATTCATGGAATTAATTATGATGTAGCTGACCTATAAAGGAATTATTTGTATGGATATAAGTATGAAATAATTTTTTATCCAAATATAAGATGTACAAAATTGAAGAACATTAGCAAACATGGAAGATCAAATTGTTTAAAGGCTACAAGCATTCCAAGGAAAGGAAGAGAATCATCTATCATAGCCAAGTGATTAGTTTACTTCAAAGGATATTCATAAGCAGTCAAAGTTTCACATCAAAGATCAATCCACTTATTCATCCTAACATGTACATTAGTCATAAATCCTTTAATAGGGTGGACCTAATAGTCCATTACAAAAACTACTAATAGAGTACATACTTAATTGCATTGTATTAATCCTTTGACAAGGTGGACCTAATAGTCCTTATTTCTCTTAACTGAGTAAGATCACCAAAAGTGATCATTTGTAAGCTTTAACATGCAAACTTTATTATTGCAGTAGTGAAGCATTGTGGATGTCATCTCCATCCCAATTTTACCTTCTACTTGGAGGGTTTTTGGGTTACCAAATATTGTTTTATGGTGTTTTTACTTTATTTCTTTATGTTTCATGCATGCAAGTAGATTAGACAACATAACAAAGTAGTTTAATTGAAGAAGTTTAAGTGGTTTCTGATTCAACCCTCCTCTCAGTCACCTAATTTGCATTACATTTCCAATAGTTATGTCATTTGATTCTCGTGTTTACTCGTATTTGATTTTTACCTTTCTACATTGTCATTTTAGAAATAGAGAATAATTTTGGGGGCTTTATTAATTGATTTGATTATTACTTATGTTGGCCTTCTTTTGTCCTCTTTTTTCTAATTTTTTTCAAACAACCTAATGAGTTCTTTTAGGTGATTTCTCTAAGACCTAATTAAAAATAGTACTGATAGATTTTTCTTTCAGGGTGCATAAGAAGATGTACCAAATAACTACATTCATTTATCTCATTTTCTATGGCAACTTAATAGGTTCATTTATTATATTTGGTTTGGTTTCAAGGGAGTATGCTCTTGTCTATATAGATAACAAGAAACCTAGAAAATTAACATAGCACTTGCTTGACCTTCTTTGAGAAGCACATAGTAGGAGATTATTCTTTTGTTTGTATAGAACATTATAAATATAAACCATAGAAAAAAAATTGGTTGTCCATGTGTACCTTTTAACGAGTCAACTACTGAGGAAAAACTCTAACAAGAACGAATCAAGTGGGAATAGGAAAACCTGGCCATTCCAACCCACTAAAATAAAAAATATTACTTTAAGATTAAAGTCTTTGAGAACATCATTATAAATAATGACCTTAATCTTATTTACAAGGCTACATCATCTAAGCGCTTGTAGGGTATTTTAATATCTTGATTCTATTTATAAGACTATACTTATATATGTATAAGGCTGAGATGCCTCAATGTTGTGTGTGAGACTACAATCCATAAGTACTTATAGGGATGCAAGACCTCAATCCTCTTGTACAACTATGAGGGATAGTTGTGAACATAAAACCTTACTAAACAAATTAAGATAGAATCCTACCTAGATTACCTAAGAAAGTATTCATTATCTTTGTGCAAGGACAAGGAAGAATCTCCCCCAAAGAAAATCATCGTAAGTATCCTTCTAAGTGTTTGGAGATTTCCAAAGTGTCAATGGAGCTCATTTTATGTAGTATCCTTTGTATCATATTCCATTGATCTCTTAGAAAAGGAAAAAATAAGAGCACCCTCTAGGGGTTGACACAATTGTGTGAGCTAGCTAAATATCCAAGTTATGGGAAAATGTTTTGAGAGCTAAACCAATTCCTTTGGGTAGATTTTGTTTGCACTATCACTAAAACATGCACTCATATATTATTACATTCTAATTGAGTCATACCTCACAATTGATTGTATCTTGCAAGATTGATTTCTCCCTATGATATTGTTCCATATTTGTGTTGGAATTCTTATTGGGAAACAAGATATTGAGAGGGAGGAAATGAATATAGATCACTAAAACTTTAACCTTCAAAAAAACTTGATTGTATCTACCATATTATCCATCTCATGTCTAGATTATGCATCACATAACTTAAAGTGTTGAAATAGATGTAATTATTTACCATATCCATCGACATGAAAATGTAAACACAAAACACAAGACATTTTGGTTATCTAGAAACCCTCCAGGGTGAAGGTAAAACTAGGGTGGGAACGACACCCACAAATATTCCCTATTATAGTAACAAATTTATCTAGTTAGGTAAATATTTGATCAATTATAATGATCTACATTATCTGAGGTTTTCCCTATTACAAGCTTTATAAAGAGTGTTAGGTTTTCCTTGATTAATGGATTTAATACCTATAATGAAGTAAGGACTATGTTAAGAGATATACATAGGTTTGTTAGGACCACTCTATTAAGAAGTTCACCCTAATTCACTTTACCAAAAATGATTTAGTACCTATTCCTTTAGTCTGCCCTTTCAATGCTAATTATGGATCTCCCCTTTCCAATCTTTGATCCAATCTCTTATCCGATATGTCTTTGATCTACTAGTTCATCACTTCACTAGGTCACAATAATATCTTACTTTAGAACTTTCTCTTGCAGCCTCCAAGACCTAACTCCTTTGCATAATACTTTGATTCCTTTCGCTATAATATGAATAGGGTTTGGATCTAACCTTTTAAAGGCATTTGTAGAGTCTTCTAGAACATGATCAACAATCTAGATGTTTCCCTTTTTGCCTCTTCATCTTATTGGTTGTCTTTCCTTCATAGGATCAATGATCCATGTCAAAATACATAACAACTACTATAACAAACTCTACAATCATTAAATATTGTTTATATATTGACTCAAAATGATTTACCTTAAAGTTTGTACCATTTTAGACATTTTTTTCACATTGTGTTACTTGGTACATACTATCTCTTTAATGCTCGATCGTAACTATTCTTCCTCCAAGTTACTCAACCTTAACTAACTCATCCTATATAGAGTGGCCCAGTCATAGTGATGACCAACTAACTCTTCTTTATATATGAGTAAGGGTTTGACACTAATAGACAACAAGCTCAGAAAGATCAACAATGTCCCCCTTTGGCATTAGTGAAAAAACACTTTGTCATGATTACATCATTACAACATATTTCAAAAATCATAACACCCCCCTATGCCTATGACTTGGTCCTTATAGAACTTCAAAAAAATTATAACATACTTATATAGAAAATACATATGTTACATTACTCAAATACTCTAATGTTTCTTGTCATACCTTTATTCTAAAATATGTTTTTCATCTAAGCTATGCATCTTTAATTGTATCATTTTTTAGCATCCTTCATTATCTCCCTTGAAATATTCGTTTCTTTCTTATCCTCCTTGATTTTGTCACTTATGTCTATTTCTGGGATTGGGAGGATGCAATCAAACCATATTTGTCAATGAATGATTTATGAGTTTGGTAATCATGACAACAACATGATCCCATTTGGTTCTTACTGATTTCAAAATGTGAATCTTTATCTCCAAATTTGTAGCTAAGTCACTTAAGCTATCAGTAGTAGAAAGATTATGATCTTTTTGAGCTATATCCTTTATTGAATCAATTTCTCATTTCATGACCTCCAAGTGAAGTATCAAAATTGATTGTATGGAGATAAGCTTGAACCTCATTCTTTTATCTATCATATGTAGCTCAACCAAACTCCTGTGTACAAATAATAATCTATTATAGTGAATTGAGCTAGATTTAGCTAATTGTGAGATAGAGCTTTCAAATGATTTTAAATCAGCCTAAATTTTGTGAATGCTAGCTTGAAATTCATTGGTGAACATAGGGACATCAAAAAGAATATTGTACAGATCTTGTATTTTCTTAATAAGTTTTTCTAGATTTTGTACAAGTGTGGATAGTTCAATCTTTCTTTCTTCTCAAAAATATTCTCTAACCAAGCCATTAAGTCTCATTTGTTTCTATATCCTCAGTGTTCACTTTCTCAACAATTTGTACTAATTGAGAGATAATAGGGGCATATTCATTAATGTTATGAATATCAAACACATCAGCACATATATCTTTGATATCATGCAACTCTTTCCTTTGTTTCTACTCTCTTCTCATCTCCTCTTGTTGTTTCTTTCTTGCCAAAATATCGTACAAGATGACAATTTTTTTAAATGTGAGATTCTTCAAATCCTGATCCAATATTTCAATAAATTCATTTAGGGTAATAGTATTACTTGGAGAGCTTAACTTATTTTTCTTCCCTTTTCCTTTCCAAGGACTATTTCCTCTTAGCATGGCTAGGGCCATAATAGGTGAAGGGGTTTCATCACTCGATCTAACTTGTGTATTAGTGCTAGAAACAACAATAATAGTACTTGACATGGTTTGATATATAGTAGTACTTTATCTATGAACCTCCATTTTTATCTTCTTCTTTTTATTTCTCCTTTTCTTTTGGATTAGTCTCTTTGATTCCCTCAACTAGAGATTGTGAGACATGAGGTCCTTCTTGACTTGTAGTATACTAGTCTATATTTGATACCTTTTCTTTCTCCTTTTGTTCATTCTCATGTTCTAGCTCCTCATCTTCTATTACCAATGTTTTGGTTTGTGAGGCTTGTTGGAGTTGTTTCTCAATTTTTTTTACTTGTTCATTAAAATCAACAACTTGAACTTGTATTTCTCTTATCTTGCAATAGTCCTTTATTTTTTGAATCATAAGAGTGTCAAGTGTGGTAGCATGAATATGAGATATTTTTCCTTCCAGGCTCAACACACCTATATATTCTTCATTACAATGAATCATCCTCAATAGTTATAGTCTCCTTTTCTTGTATACCTCCTTTACCTTTTTCATTTGTAGTTAGTCCAAAAATAATTTTCCACAAGAGTTCATTTTTTTGTACATCGACCTCAACCATATTTTTTAATATCATAAATGCTCTATATTTAGGAACAAATCTATTCCTATACTTCTCCAAAAATGTTTTCTTTTTCTTAGTTGTTTTCTCAGGCATAGTTTTAGCTAATTAATATCCCTTTTCTTATTTTCCTTTCATTTACTATTGTCTAATACCACTTTTCATCAATTATATTATACAATTTAGTAGGAATCTTGTTTCCTATCTCTATAGGTGTTAGCTTGAATTTTTCCATCATCTCTAATATGGCCTATTCTACCTTAGTTTTTTCAACACATTTCATGTTCCATACCTGATAAATTTGAAGCTTGATAAGCCTACAAAGTTCCTAATGATGTCACATATGTCATTAATAGCATTAGGTTTAGTATACACAATGACTTGGTGGTGACTTGGCTCATTATATTTTATCCTCTCTTCATATTCCTCTTCAACATCTTCTTATGCTTTCAATATTGTCTTCTTTGTCTTACCTTTGGTGGTTGGAAATTTTTTTTATTGCACTTGTGCCACTAGAACCTTCACTTGGTTTTTAATGGTAGCTCAACACTAGCTATTTCTACTACCTTGGTTCTCAAGTTTAGTGGTGTAGGAGGGGAGATGAGATTAGATGTTACCTTCTTTATATTCTTCCTCACCTTAGCCTCAATAATTTTGACTTTTTTGGCCTTCTTAGTTGGTGGGATGACAAGTGCTAGGTATTTACCCTATTTCTACATACTTTCTTCCTCTACCTCTACATCACTTCCATTGTGTTGATCCTCTCCAAGAACTTGTGTAATAATTAAAGTTCCTTCACCTTTAGTCTATGTGCCTAGCTTCCCTTCTAGGTCTTCAATCATTTTCATCCTCTTCTTTTTAGTAGAAGAAACCTTGATATCCATAGTTATTCTTGCTTTTTCTTAGTTTCCAAATGGCTCAATCTTTACATCAATTACTTTAGTAATTAGTTTAGTAATTGATGCACTCACATCATAATATAAATTTCATATCCAAAAGGTTTACACTAGGCTACCCTCAGCTTAACTGCTTGTACATATGTGTAGTCAGTGTTAACTAGAAAATACACATCACTATAATAATTTTAAACTAAGGATCCATGAACCCTTGTTCTTTTCCTCATCAAAATATCTATCTAATACATTCTCAAAATTTTCTCCCAAATTTACAACATATTCACTTATTTACCTAGCAAAAAGCTTACCTTGTTCCCACATAATATTTCTAACAATAGGAGAGTAAGTCTGAATATAAAAGAAAATAAACATTATTAGTGATCCAAACTTACACGTATAATTATTTTATTTTCTAATTGATAGAAGGTTCTCTACCCGTTGTAAGCATTGGAGCTTGACAAGATTATATTCATGATTTTATATTACAATCTTCTAGGCCTAATCTACTACCATACATGACACACCATTTAGTCAACTTGACTGGTAGAATTTATGTGCAAATACTCTTACTGTAAACTCAATCAATCGATTAGTGATGGTTGAAATAGACATGCAACATCCATTCCACATGGCTTCAATGTTTTCCTTGATTGCTTCTTTACTTTGACATTGCATAATCTTCTTTTTATCAAATGTTGGGTATCCTTTGACAACATAAATAGTATTGTTTGTGATATTGATTGGTCCATTCTCTAGCCCTAATTCCATATCATGAATTCAAATCAATACAACCTTGATCCATTCAATTTTTAAATTTCTTAGAAAATATAGGGCACATGTTAACCTTTTCTTATAAACAATTGTGAATTCATCCTTCAATACTCCATCACACAGCTTCTGGTGTGCCAATTGAATTTCATAATCTCCCACCTCACCAATAATGTAAGTGATTACATTACATTGTCCTTTTTAGAAACCTATTCTAATGCATCTTTTCTTATGTAGATATGATTGTTAGAATATATAGTCCACCAATATAACTGAGATGGGAGGTGGGGAGGGGGGTTTTGAATCAGTTATCCAACTATTATCACAATTATCAACCTTAATAAAACTTAACCATATGAGCAATATAATTAGAAACCACAACAAGATACTCATGCACAAAAATACTAGATATGTTAACTAGGGAAACCCTTGATCAGAGGGAAACCCTCGATGGGGATGATGCCCACAAGATGATGTACTAATATAAATATTCCTTTTTAGAGGATGAACTCTATTAGGAGTCTATAAAAACATTCTATCGAATTAGTCCTTGTTAGGATATTCAAACCCTGTTAAGAGTTATGGAAGGCAAATGGACCCACTATCCAAATAGCTTTAAGGGCAAGACCAATGAACCCACTATGAAAATGATCTTTGTATTATTCCTTGTTGAATGATAGAAATGAATTGTACTTCCTTCCTATTTATCTATCCCATCAACTAGGCCTCTAATATCTTTGATCTTGTAATGGGATCACGAATCTTGCATCCAATAACCCCTTGGTTTTCTTACTTGTATTCACCAAAAACTCTATTGCTTTATGTACTTCACATAGAACATATATTACAATACATATCTTACAAACAAGGAAAACATATTTCATTGATAGCATATCTTTAAAATAATTTGTTGAGTTGTCCTTGAGGCTTTCCCAATTAATTATAATAAGATAATTAATTAATTTGCAATTACAATAACACTGTCGACTCATAGTATATACAAAACTTCAAACATACAATAATAGAGCTTGCACACTCACTAAAATCACCATTAGATTGTCTTCAATCACTAGCTGAATGCACATCACTAGATTATATCTCTGCTATAAGATATAATAGGATCATCAAAAACTACTTTCCATGCACTCTATCTATGTACTGATCTTTGTAAATCACATATAACTTACATACATCTTCAACTTAGACTCTGACAATTTACCCTCATCATCAAAATACAAGGTATAATATTTTCTTGAATGTTCTTCACTTGTACATCCAAACTTTTTCCATAAAGGTATGATCTATGTCTGCTACTTTGCCAGTCTTCACAAACTTATTGCTATCATGACATCAATGACAAACATAGTCATGAATGAAAAATGTCAATGCTCTCTAATGCTTAGGATACTCCCACAAAGGAATACCATCAACATTCATGCTAACAATCTCCCCCTTTGGCATTGCTGACAATAAAGATGGAAAACATCTAAGTTCCAAGAATACCAAATAGTACTCTATTGTTGTTGTTGTTTTCATCTTTTCAAATCCTCTTCATCAATCAAATATGAAATCCTCTAGAACACTACTTTTTATGTATCTTCATGAATCTTTCTAAATATCCCCAATAAAGTATCTCTCCCCATACATACTTAGGAGATATTTTTCGTTCACTCTTATCCCCTGTTGAAATCAATGACAATGACCTCATTATGTCAATTATTTCTCAAAAGATTGTAACCAACTCAAGTGTCCAAAGTCACTGTTTAGTACCAAGTACCAAGAGTCCTTAATGAATCTCCTCATCACAATTACTCCCTCGTATAGGAAGCATCAGTATTCGGTTCATTCAAATAATAGTTTTTATGTACCACTGGACTGATGCAATCTCCACATCATATATTCTAAAGTAGGCAAGGGCATGAACCCAAGTATACCTCTCAAGTACTCAAATGTATCTTTAGGAAAGAGCTTTGTAAAGGTGCCTAGAAAATGATCTTTAATAATCATATACTCCAATCTAATCTCTTTCTCTACTACCTTCTCTCTATTGACATTTGGCTATATGCAGATATGTTAATATTGTCATTAATGGCAATGCGTGTACTGTTTTGAAGTATAACTTGTTTAGATGATGTTATTGTTGAGAGACAGGTTAGATGGAAACAATATAATTTTTTCATGATGATGTGTAAAACCTTGGACATCAATATAGATAGTATGGAAAAGAGATATGTACGATTTACCAGTGTACACAACAATAGAATAAAAGGTAAAAGAATTATTTTGTTTACAAAATAATTACTTGATCAATTAGGGATGACATCCTAGATGTTTACTCTAAGTTGAAAAACTTTATTTTGGTCATAGCTGACCTAGAAATAATTTTTGAAAAGGCATGGTATTTATGCAAAGACATCTTGCGAGGTTATTTGTAATACAAAGTGAAGTTATGTGCAAAAGTTATGAATGCAAAGTTTTGTATCATATGCATAAGAAAGTTTTGATAACCTAATTTTGTGATCCAAGATTGAGTTGAGGATAGATTTTAGGTGAAAGAAGTTACAACATCTATAATTTTGTACTTGAGGAACTTAAAGAGTAAATTACTTGTTTGGGCAGTGTAACTCTTCTTGTAATTGAAAGTGCATGTTTGGGCAGTGAACTCTTCTTGAATACATTGTACCACAACTCCCAATAGGGTTGGAATCTCCTAACAAGGGTTCATAGTCTCCTAACATGGACTCATATGTACTAAATGAGTTTATGGACTCCTAATTGGGTCCATCCTCTAACAAGGAACATTTATATTAGTACATTATCTAGTGGTTATCATCCCCACTGGGGTTTTCCCTTGGCCAAGGTTTCCCTAGTTAACAAAATATGGTGTTATGATTTCTCTCTGTGCATGGTTACTTTACTATTCATTACTTTTTTACTTTCTTATGTATGGTTCAAAGAAATAAATAATATCTAGCTAGTAATTAAAGTTTGTAGAAGATTGATTCAACCCCCTTTCAATATTCCCTATTTCTAACAATTGCTATCAGTGTGAAGTGACTTAGAAGAGGCTTAATAGCTTGAATAAGATGCCTATGGATATGGAATAGTTGATGAAGAACCTTGAAGAGGCACTTGAACAAATTGATCTCCTTAATGAAGAAAGAGATAATTTGAAAAACATATATGAAGACTCCAAAGTGCACATTGGAGAACTAAAGGACAAGATTGAACATCTGGAATCCAAGCCCAAATCTACCAAATCTGAAATTAGTGATGATGAATATTCAAAGCTAAAAAAAAAGTACAAGATCTTGAAGAATCAATTGAAGATTACCAATTTGAAGTTGAGTTTGAAGGGTGATCCAAGAAAATTTTAATTTGATTTGAAGATTAAAAAGTTAGATCTTAGAGCCAATCTAGCAAAGAAGACATCTAAACTTGAAGCATTAAAAGTAGATCATGAAGAAATTCAAAAGTTCAACACTATTGTGAAAGGTGAACTAACTCAAAGAAAGCTACAACTTGAAAAGCTTTATTCTAGTAGAGAAAAGCTTGATAGACAAATGTTAATACAAGGACCTACCTATGATAAGACTAGTCTTGGTTACCTATTTAGCATGTCTACAAAGAAACCTCAAAATATATCATATCTAAAAGAAAAAGATAAATCCAATGATAAGATTGAACCCAATCAATCTTCTGATAAATCTAAAGAATATGGACAAGACAAGATAAATGAGAAGTTTGATGAACCTAATCAAATTAAATCTCCTAAAGAAACTAGGTATGAATTTAGAGGAAAGTGTTTGTCATGTAATGAAATAGGTCCTACGAAAAGAGATTATACAAGTAAGTCATTTAATCATGTTACAAAATTTTATTGTCAGAATTGTCATGGTATTGGTCATAATGTAATTTATTGTAAGAAACCTAAATATGATAATGATAGAAGGAATGGTAGAATGTTTGGAAATACTAACACTGTAGAGAGAAGGAGATCTAATTAGAGAACATCAAGAGAAAGAAGACCTTATGAAGAAAGAAAGCAGATCATGTGTTATAAGTGTAATAACTTTAGACACATAGCCCAGAATTTTCAAGCACATACTGATCAACAAGATCCTAGAAGTAGATCCCTAGTATGTCAGTTACAAAACAACTTTGGACATATAGAAAAGTATTGTAGAATGGATAGAAGGAACAATGGAAGAAACTTCATAAATGATAGAAGGAATCATGAAAGGAACTTCAAACCTAACAAAGATAATGAAGATCAAAGAAATATAGTTAGTGAACTTTGAGAAGAACTTGATGAGACATTTATAAAGGGATTAACTATTGGATTTGTAGAAAAGTTAGATGATGTAGAGAAAGGAACATTGAAGTTAGTAATCAAGTTTGATTCAACCAAGTTAAATTAAGCTTGTTCACCAAGCCCAAATTTTAAACTTCATTTAGAGATCGAACTATGAGTAGAAAGGTTGATTAAAAATGCATCTACATGAGTTTAGACTGTAGCTAAGCTCACTTGCAAATTTGAGCTTATTAAAACAACATACAAAGAAAATAAGAGTTACTATTATAACAATAAAAGTTTATTCTACGAAAAAAGATGAAATCTGTGTTTTTGCAACAAATTTCATGGAGCAAAGTTTTGTGGAGCATTGTCATGATGAAAGGAAGCTATGATTAACCTCAGGTAGCATTTGAAGATTGGACAAATGATTTTGAGAAGATATTTGATTTTAGAATGAAATAAACATTTTTTTTGAGTTAAAAATGTCCACAATTAATGCAAGTTCAAGTTGGATAAATATAGTATGAACTTGATTACTTCCACACTGTGATTATCTCAGAGGTTTAGAGTAATCAGAAGTGATTTGTCAAAGTGATTTTGAGAAAAAGCCTACTTAAAAAATAGCTATTTTATCATTTTCTGTATAGAATTTCTTCAATAAATTTGTATTTGGTGAAATCATGGACATGACAGTAACTCAAAATGTTGAGAATGTTGAGAGACCCGAATTGAAGGTTGTTCCTATGAAACCCTTAGAAGGAAACCTTACTTTAGCTTTATGAATAACTTTGAACAATGTAGTTTAGTTGGAAGACATAGGAAGTTATTGAAATTATTGGAGGTGAATTTATGAACAAGGATATGGAAATTATTTTCAACCATGATATGACTATGAAGCTCAGATTTGAACATCTGAAAGATTTAGACCTAGTTAGATATTACTTCTACCATGAACTTGACAACAAAAAATGGACTCAAATTATATTAAGAAGAATTCATAATGGAAAGTTTTGGATGGGAGATAATACATCTCTACCGACCTTATTCATGAAGTTACTGGTCTTAGAAAACAAGGCAGTGTACTCGTTGGTGAGAAATTAGTCAAAAAGAAGGTGGAACTCAATACTAAAGCATTTTATAATTGTAAGGCAATAGCATAATCATTGCATTTTCTATTTGTGCAAGTTCTAAGAGTGATGAGTTAGTGGGATTTATCTATGTAGCCTACAAGATTTCCATTGAGAAAGAACACATAATTTTGAGTGAGATTCTAAGAGTATAACTCCTTGAGAATATGGAAAAGATTAAAAGAACTAAGAATGGTGTATTCAAATTTTAGTCACTAATCAATCATATTTTCTTTCATTTACCTAAGAGATTTCCTTTTCTATCAATTTCAAATATCATGACTAGTGCAAGATGCACTATGGATAAGATAACAAATGTATGTAGAAGACATCTTACAGATAAAATCTTGGATAGTGGCAATTTGATAGGACATTCTAGAATGAAATGAAAAAAGGATTTAGAATTGCACCAACAATTGTTGAGAGATTTAAGGATGACATATGTTTTATGGTATATATATACCATTAGATCATGAATTACATGATGATGTAGCTATTGGTTACATTGATCTATTATTGAACTCTGAAAAGGACCAAGCCTCATACAAATTTGGAACATACGAGGAGATAACTTAGTCAGCTTACCAGGCATCTTTAGAAAAAAAAAGTCTGATAAGAAGGTTGTGACTATAATGAAGAAAACATTGTTTGAGGCTAGTATGTCAAAAGAAGAATCACAGGCAGTCAGACAAAGAATCTCTAGGCTGAAGAGAAATAGTGATCAAGATGTGATGTATGTGACACCTCTGTCAGTTGATTGCTAGCATCTAGTATATCCATTGTAGCAACTCCTAGAGAAGAGCATCCCATATGTTGTTTTATCAATCGAGCAACCGAGTGAACCCAAAAGGAAGTATAAAAGAGTCAAGAAACAAGCTATTGGACCTAAGAAAAGGAAGAAAACATTTTTGACAATTGAAGATTCTACTGAAGAAGAAGAGGAATAAG
Source organism: Cupressus sempervirens (assembly GCA_028749045.1). NCBI lineage: Eukaryota > Viridiplantae > Streptophyta > Pinopsida > Cupressales > Cupressaceae > Cupressus > Cupressus sempervirens. The sequence continues at coordinate 282,814,119 of CM053787.1, forward strand.
AAGTCAAATAACTAGAAAAGGTTATTGCTTCAAAACAACCAGCAGGTAAAATAAGGCAACCTTGGAAATCAAAGATAGAAAAGATTAACATAGCTATTGTCAATGAAGGAAGCTTTGTACAAATGAATAAGTTCTATGATTTATACAATGATATTAAGAAAGAGCAGATTAATATCTATACTGTGAGATACATGATTCTTAAAAAATTTAAATTTGAAGACATTAAAGGCTTTGTGAATATGAAATTCTATTATAGACCTATAGCAAAGAAGGCATGAGTTCATGAAGAAGACATGAAACTTTAGAAATCCATGATAAGAACTATGTGTAAAACTGATGAGGAAGAAGAAATCAAGAAATTGTTGAACAAACTAGAATCTTATTTATAGAATAAGATGAGGCAAATTTTGTTTATGGGAGATGATAATAATGTCATAATAAGTGAAATAGTTGCAGCTATCAAAAAAATGATGATTGAGGTAAAGGAAACACCTACCACTATAGAGAAAACTTTGGAAGTGTCAATAAGTGGTGATACAATGCAAATTGATCAAACAAGTGTTACTCTTAATATTGATGATGATCCTTTTGTAAATTTTGATCAGCCTGAGTCCCACACTGAAAAAATTCAGGATCAGTTGAAACTAATTGAAGAGGAGAAAATGCAATTAGAAGAGGAAAAGAAAAATATTGAAGAAGCCTAGATGAAGCTACTTTAGGAGGAGAAGAAGCAAAAAGAAGAAGAAAAGAAGAGAGAAGAGGAAAAAAAGAAGAAGCTAGAGAATTAAAAGAAAGGAAAAGAAAAGAAAGAAAAAGAAAGGAAAGAAAAAAAGGAGAAGGAAGAAGAAGAGAGAAAAATAAGGAAGGCAATAGAGAAGAAACAATAGGAAGATGAGGTTAAAGCATCGAGCTCATCCACTCTAATATCTCTTGCTAAACTTACATGTAACGATGATGATCAATGTGACTTGATATAGACTTTGAATGATTTGATCAAGATGATTAGGAAAGTCAAGAGTCTACAAAGGACATTAATGGAGTTGGATGACATATTTCATAGCACTTTGGAAGCTTAACATACAAAAGTAGACCTCAAAAAAAAGCTAAAGTAGTAGTAAAACATTTTAATAATGAATTTACAAATTTGTTAAATGCTGTAGAGTCTATAACTCAAATTTCTCATGATGCTAATCTTTTTAGTATTGTTTGTCAAATCATAAAGAACGATTTGTTGAGTCTTGATACTTGTATTAAGGAACTTTGAAGATGTTAACAAGTTGGAAAGGTGTTGTACATTAAATGTACTTTATCTCACAAGTTGACTAAAGAGTTGGATAGTAATATTGAAGGGAAGATGAGTGAGTTGGAAGCTATAACAAGTTAGTCACAACAACCCTCTAGTAGAGTTGATGATTTTGAAGGAAAACTTGTTGGTGTTCACAGTGACATCAGGAAACTGCAACTTGAAATAGAGCAAAGTTTGAGAAGATTGTCAAAATTAAAAAATCTATTGCTTTGAAACTATTATCCATTGAGAGAAACTGGAGGAATGTGTCAAAACAAAATACACTTATTCCAATTTCATATACTCTAACCTTAATGCAGTTAAGATTGCATCATATGCCTTATGTGCAATACTCACTATTGCCAAAGCAACCAAGGAAACATGGGAAAAATGTATGGAAAATATAAAGAAAATATTTGATGATTTATGAAGATGATATCACCTTGAGGCAGAAAGACAAAAAATTGACAAGTTTTGATAGTTTTTAATAGTGGTAGGATAGAATGTTTCTAACAATTTTTGGACATTCCGATCTTTTTCATTGATGTCAAAGGGGGAGAATTTGTATATAAGAAAATATGTAAGTATTTTATGTATTTTGTAGCCATATTGAAAGGGGAGCATTTTAATAAATGAAGATGAAGTATTTGTAATAGATAGTAAGTGTGGTAATATTGTAAGTTTTGGTAAAGGTTTTTTGATACTTAGTCAATTTTCCCTACTTTGTTGTCATCAATACTAAAGGGGGAGATTGTTGAAAATTGGATATATGTAGATATGTAAATGTTTTAATTAATGGCAACACATGATGTACATGCTAGTAGAAATCCTCAAAAACAAAGATACTTAGCTTTTTGTTACTCAAAAAAATTGTCTAATTATGAAATTGGTTTACAACAATGTATTATTTTGAAGTATAACTTATCTATATGATGTTATTGTTGAGAGAGAGGTCAGATGGAAACATAATACATGCTGATGATGATGTGTAAAACATTAGACATCAGTATAGACAGTATGGAAAAGATATATGTACAATTTACTAATGTATAGAATAGTGGAATAAAAGGTAAATGAATTATTTTGTTTACAAAATAATTTCTTGACCCATTAGGGATGACATCCTACATGTTTACTCTAAGTTGGAAAAGTTTATTTTGGTCTTAGCCAACCTAGCAGAAATTTATGAAAAGGCATGGTATTTATGCAAAGACATCTTGCAAGGTTATTTTTAATGCGAAGTGAAGTTATGTGTGAAAGTTACGAATGCAAATTTTTGTATCATATGTAGAAGAAAATTTTGATAACCTAATTTTGTGATATGAGATTGAGCTAAGGATAGAGATCAGCTGAAAGAAGTTACAACATCTATACTTCTATACTCGAGGAACTTAAAGAGTAAATTACTTGTTTGGGTAGTGAGATCTTCTTGCATACATTGTACCACAACTCCTAATAGGGTTGGAATCTCCTAACAAGAATTCAAAATCTCTTAGCAAGGAGTCATATATATTGAATAAGTTTATAGACTCCTAACAAAACCCATCCTCTAACAAGGAACATCTATATTAGTATATTATCTAGTGGGTATCATCCCCACTTGGGTTTTCCATTGGCCAGGGTTTCCCTAGTTAACAAATATGGTGTTATGAGTTCTCTCTATGCATGGTTACTTTTATTGTTCAAAATTACTTGTTTAATTTATTATGTATGGTTCAAAGTAATAAATAATATCCAATTGGTAAAAAAAGTTTTTAGAATATTGATTCACCCCCCTCTCAGTATTCCCTATTTCTAACACTCTCTTAGAACATGATACTTATTAGGTATATGCTTATTCTTAGAATGCAATAAAATATTCTTAGCCATACTCAATGTACTTGTGTTGGCATAGTATATGATAATAGGTTCTACAAATTCTATCCTAATGTCTTGCAACATCTACTTCATCCACATCACTTGATTACAATTATTTGCTATTGTTAGATACTCTGCCTCAGCTATACTATGCAAGATACAATCTTGTTTTTTTCTTAGCCAAGAAACCAATCTTCCACCAAGAAATAATGCTCCACAACTGGTACTCTTTTTGTCATTCACACTGCCTTCCCAATCTACATCAGTATATGCACATAGAATGAAATCACTTGATTTGTCATACCATATTCCATAATCAAAACTCCCCTTCAAATATCTAAATATCCTTTTTATTTTTTCATAGTTATAGTCCTTAGGACCATCTTAGAATCTAGCTACAATGCCAACTACATTTTTTATACCTAGTCTAGTGTGAGTCATATATTGCAAAACTCCAACTATTTATCTATACTTCTTCTGCTCAACTGTAGGTGTCTCATCTTTGCTACATATCTTGTAACTAGTTATCAATGGTGTACCAATAGGCTTACAAATTTTGAAGCCAAATCTCTTCAACAAGTCTTTCAAGTACTTAGCTTGTAAAATAAAAATTCCATCACCATTTTGTACAATCTTCAAACCTAGGGAAAACTTCATTTCTCCTATCATACTCATTTCAAACTCATTCTTCATTTCTAAAGAAAACTTATCACTTGGTTCATCATTACCTCTAAATATTATGTCATTAATAAATATTACTATTATAAACAAACTATTCTCTATTTCTTTGAAATACAACTTACTATTTGTCGTACTTTTAGCAAATCCAAGTTTTGCTAAATAGTTGTTCAACCTTGCATTCTGTTAGAGTGGGGTTGTCATTACACCAAAAGACTAATCTATCAATTCCCATACAACCACTTAACTTACAGTACACATGAGGCATTTAAGCCCTTGTCACAAATCTCGAGGGGAATGCTAACCAAATTTCCAACAATCTCCCCATCAACTTTACCTGAGGCACTTGTTAGAGTGGGATTTTTGTTACACCAAAAGAATGATTTATCAATACCTAATACAAGTACTCAACTTATAGTACATAGGAGGTGGTTAAGTCCTTGTCACAAATCCTGAGGAGAGCACTGACCGAATTTCCAATAGCATACTAGGTTCTAGGTGCTTCCTTTAGTCCATATAGATCTTTCTTTAGTCTACATACCATATCTTTTTCTTCTATTGGAGGGATTCCTTCAGGATTCTTATTGTATACCATTCTTAAAGTTCTCCATTCAGGAAGGTTGATTTTCCATCCATCTGATACATTTTAAATTTCTTGTTCACTACATAAGACAAGAATATTCTTACTACTTTTATTCTTGCGAGAGGAGAAAAAGTCTCCTCATATTCTATTCCTTCTTGTTGTGAATATCCTTTGTACACAAGTCTAGCCTTGTTCCTTATAACTTCTCCTTGCTCATTCATCTTGTTTCTAAATACCCATTTGGTTCTAATAAGATTCTTGTCTTTAGGTCTTGGAACTAATTCCCATGTTTTATTCTTCACAATATGATCTAATTATTCCTTCATTTCTTGATTCCAATGACTATATTTATAGGCTTCATCTTTACTCTTATGTTCAACTTGAGAAATCAAAGATATCTCTTCATTAACACTCGCTCTTGTTATCACTCCTTTACCTTTGCTTCCAATTATCTACTTTGGAGGGTGGTTCTTTGTCAGATTCCTATTAGAGGTAGGAGTTGCTATCTCAACTCTTATCTTTATTAGAAATAGATAATACTAAGAGGGTGGGTTGGGGGGGGGGGGGGGGGGGGGGGGTTGTGAGGTTGAATCAATATTCTACAACCTTTTTCCCACAACTAAATATATTTAATTAATTTATAACTTACATATGAAAATAAACTAACAATGCTAAATAGTAAATATAACCATGCATAAAGAGAACTTATAACACCATTATTTGTTAACTAGGGAAACTCTGGCCAAGGGAAACCCCTAGTGCAGATGATACCCAAAAAATGATCCACTAAACAAAAGAATCATGTTAAGGATATTAACCCTATTAGGAGTTTATGAAATACATATAGTGTCTTGAGTCCTTGTTAGAGGACTAGGCCCTGTTAAAAGCCTCAATCCTGTTAGGAATTGGTAGATCAAATACAATGTATAAAACAAGAGCCCACTGCCATAACATGCAATTATGCAATAATTTTTTTTCACAAGAGTAGGTATACATACAATATTATCTTACAATTGTATCTCACACTTACTCTCATCATATATCAGATTTCACATCACATAGGACTCACATATCATATAAGATTTTTTCACAATAGTTCGCATTAAATCTGAACTTCATATTATTTGTCCAAGATAATATCTTTAGTTATATATTTCACAAATTAATAAAATTATGCTTAGTTGGCCTTAAATGCTTTCACACGCTTGACTAAATATAAAACTAACATAAGTTAAACATCTAGGATGTCAGCCCATCATGACTTAGTAATTATTTTGTCACCAAAATGTATCATCTTAAAATAGAACCACTTCTGTGTTAAGAGTAGGTATCTCTCTGAATAAGTAGTCTAGGGTCATGTTAAGTGACTTGAATGGGTCTTTGCATGGATCTGGTTGTTTGACCCCTCTTCTACTTCTCTCTTTGTTTCTAGCTTATTTCTAACAACTTTCTCTATGAAACTAAGGACTTTGACTTTTAGGTCAAGGATGACCTGAAGGGTCAAGCTCAATCTCAACCCTAACCATGTCAAGGACAACCATGACCATGACCTAAAGTAGGGTCAACCTAGTCCCTGACCCCAGGTCCCATTTTCAATTTCTAGGAGTTTCAAGATCTCGGGCTTCAGAAAAATCCATTTTCTCACTTCTAGGTTGGATGGTTCGGGTTTCAAAATGGTAGACTCTTAAATTATATTTAATTCAAGTCAATTTATAGGGGTTAAGGTTAATTGGTATTTAATGCTCCCATGTTAGCCTCCTCTAGGTGATTTTGCTATAGATCACTATATAAGGAAGCTTTCTTACCTCATTTTGACATCCACTCATTAGGCAAGCATCTAAATATATTCTGTATCCATCATCTACTTTAAGGAGCAACTACCTAATTTTCATAAGGAGATATTATCAAGTATGCTATCATTCAAGCATTCGATTTTTCCATTGAAGATCAAGGATTGAAGCATTCAAGCCTTTGAAGGGATTTGGTTCAAGCATTCAAGATTCATCATTTAAACCCTAGATCTAGCCATAATGGTGGCGTGATCTTCCTTCAAGATAATTTTTTCATCTTCAAGATTTTTTCATTCTTCTCTCAAGGTGGATTTTAAGCATACAATCATGGAGGTTTTGATTTACATTTGTTAATGTTATGTTCAAGATTTTGTATCAATATGCTTGTTTATATTTCAAATATAATTTTGTAGCTATTGAGTATCATAGCTTCATTGTTAGATTTGGTTCTACTATTTGCTAGCATTCTCTATTTCAATTCCATTATTAAGGTTGATTCCAAACCAAGGCTTGAATAATGCAAACCCCTCATCTAAACAATAAAACCGTTTTTCTTGTAGATACAGGTGTAGAACAATAAATTGAAGAGTAGAATTGGATAGCCTTTTCATCAAACTTCCAAGATCCATGAACAAATTTTTTGTCGAAGCAATACAAGCCAAGGTTGACTTTTTGGGGCACAATTGTGCCCCATTATCAAGGTCAAGTTTGACCTCCCCTTAAAAGGACAAAATATTTCTAGGTTTTCTCTCTCTCGACATTTCTAGTCCATAACAAGTTGTGGAATTCCCTGAAACCATACATAGACATCATAAAACAATATTTTTTAGATTTATCCTACTTCAAGTTTAGTACTTATCTTTTATCTATTCAGGATATAAGAACATACTTCTCAAATAACAAAGACCATAAGACCTCCTTTCTCCAAATTTTCCATTACATGATCTATTTTTGCATTGATCTCTTTCTTTTGCTTAATCAATTTGGGTCATTCCTATTGGAAATTAGGGTTGAGGATAGGCCTTATTTTCTTTCTATTCATTTTGGTGAACCCAACACTCTTACCTTTATCATTTGTAGAATTAGATGCCCTATTGTATTTTATGGTGTTAAATTTCATTTCATATTTTTTAGGTCTTTTCTCGCATTAAGATTAGATTTAGTTTATCGTCTTTCATTTTAAAATCCAAAAATCCAAAAAAATCCATATATTCAATAAAATACAAAAACATTTCTTGCATTTCTTTTACTATGAATATTATCAATATGCTTTGGTGTGTGGTTATGTTCCTTATTACCCTTATGTTAGCATCTATTTACCATATCTATGATGTTTATGAGAGTATCATTCATTTTATTTTTTCCTATGCTTTTGTGAATTTAACTGATACTAGTCTTCCCACATTCAAAAGTTTTGTTAAAGATTGATGTTGAAGACTTATTGTTCTTTTAGGTTGTGTGAAGGATTGGGTAGATGATACAACATCTCCTACTCTTCCTAATTTGGATTGTATTATTCCTAATCTGATGCCTAGATCTCCATCTGTTAATCCTCATTATTTCCATACCTATGATGGGATTCAAGCTATAGTTTAGGATGTAGATGTGCAAGACACCTTCGATTTACCTTATCTTCCAATTTATGCTGATATTAAAGGAAAGTTTAAAGACACTTCTTCAAAACCTACTATTCCAGCTTATAGAACATTTACTTATGTGCATGATAAACAATCACCTCCTATAGAATCTTTACATGATATGTACACTACATGATATAATATGATAAATAAACAAGGTTACAAATGTTTAGGGCTTGGTGTTAGTGACCATGGTATTAAGTATCCCATTCATATACCCTCTAAGCCATACTTGCAAGGTGTTGGTTGTTTGAAATCTCAAGTTAAAAAAGGTGATGTTAATCATCATCCTCCTCTTCATAAACTTCTCCCTACACCTACTTTGGATAACTTTGATATTTGTTAAGAGGTGGCTAAACAAGTGTATTTTGAATTAATGAATCCAAAAAAGAAATCTTTATACCTATATTGAAAGATGTCTTATCTAAGTCCAAATGTCCCTTTCATTATCATAATACCCACTTGTTAATTGTAGACATTTCAAATTATATCTTCGTGAATGAGTTTCTTTAAGCATTATATCTCACTCTTGTGCATATTTACAATTCCTTCATAATTTTGATATAGGGAATTCTCCTCCCAATGATATAATATAGATCTCATCTCCTCTTGTCTCTGGAATGGGGGCTAAGAGATGTATTGTAAACAAATTGTTCTTTTGATTTAACTCTTAAATGCCCAAGTTTTTTGAACAATAGTTGGGAAGTTGCTATTAAATGATTAACTTCCCTTTGCATTCTTAGATACAAATCCCTATTGTATTTGTGAGTTGCAATGAAATATATTTTCTTATAATTCTAAGATGGGGTATGCTCTTAACCCAAGAATAGAAAAGGTGAACCAAGCCAGGCCTAAACAGGAAGTAACTTAGGCAAGAGTTAGAAATTTAAGATTAGTTAAGTCTATGGATTCACACATCTTATGAACCCACACAAATTAACTCAAAAATCTATGCTATCTAAAACTAAATTGATACTAGAAAGAAACTAATTCTAATGATGGAAAAGATTGACTTGAAAGAAAGCATAGAAAGGGATTTCTCTTGAACTTATGATAACAATACTATTATCTTCAGTTTACTATTTTGAAATAGGGGAATAAAACTCTATTCATTTCTTGATTCAATTTAGATGTCCAAGAGAAAACATAAAACTAACATAGAAAGAATGGACTAGAAAATAATTGACACTTGTCTCTGCAACATCAAGTATCTTACACCAAAAATTGGCTGATCTTTTATTAATCTTTCAATTTAGTACATATAAGATTCTGAGATGATCGTTACAAAAAGGGACTTAAATCAATTCATCTCCTCAAAATTGACAAATGGAAAGGAGAAAATTTTTCCATTACAATCATTACATCAAGATATGAAAGGGTGGAATATGAATTACTTCACCTTCTTTCCCTTTTTTGACTTTTCCTTATAGGCTTTGGTAGCAACAATGATTTGAATGAATTCTTCATGTCTATGAACATGGACATTAGTGTATCTAAAGAGCCACTTGGAATGCTCGCTAGATAAATGTTTGATGGTATTTAACTACTCTTTTATCTCCTCCATAGCCACATGTACACACCCACCAAGTTTTTGGAGCTCAAAAATTATATTTTGATGATCAGAAGATATCTTCGTCAAGCCATATATGTAACTAGAGAAGTTATTTTAAATGATAGCCCCTATGATGATCCCTTTTCCTTGTCCACTGGTCTTGGAATCTATATGTAGAACTTTCAAGAGTTCATAGTCTCAATATTGATCTTTTTTCAACTTGGCTTTTGTTTCTTTAAGTCCTTCCTCTACCACTAGGATCATTTAAGACCTAAATTGTATGCTCTAGAGCCACTCAAATAGAGTCTTTACTTCCACAACTGACTTAAACTTCATATAGATAATCATATTTAGTAAAGAAATAAAATCTTCACTCTTAACTTTCTCTATTGCCAGGGTGGCTTGATTGGCTAAAATATTGTCCTTCTCTATTTTAAACCTCAGTATTGCATTCTTGATATGCTCTATAATTGCAAGTCCTTCTAACTGGAGTTTCCAAATCTACTCTCTACCAAGCTACCCAAAATTTTGGTCTTCTTGTAGCTAGGAGATGAGTTCTTGAACATTAGTAACAATAGGATCACTGGTCATTGACATTTCAGAGATGCTTGCCAATGGAGTGACTAACTGCTTGATAAAGCAATTAAGTTCATGACTTTTCACCTTCATTTTGACTTTTGATAATTTAAGGCTTTCAAGTTTCCCCTCTATCACATCATTTGTTGACTTCCATAGGGAAACGTTGGTGTGATGTTTGACTTCATCAAGATCCAAAAAATGTGGGCAAAATCATCTGCAGACATGTCTTCGATTCTTCCCTCTTTAGTGGGTTTATTAGTTTCCATCATCAGATGCCTTGTGTTAGGATCTTGTCCAAGAATTGACAAGGTCTTCTACTTTTTGACTTTTCTCAATGCTGAGCCATAGTAGATAGCTAGAGAGAAAGTCTCTTTATTATGAACTCTTTCCTCTTTCCTCTTTCCTCTTTCCTCTTCCTTTTTTTGTCTAAGGATTCCTCCATTCATGACTCTATGTCGATCACCTTGGATGTAGTCCCAAGTGTGTCTATACTAAACATATTTCTCTTAATGAGGGTCATTATGTTTGTGGCTAAAGAGAAATGATTCTTTAGGGCTTGTGAGATGATATTTGAAGATTCTAGGCCTTTCTCTACCTCTGAAGTCTTCTTTGTTTCTTCATCAGACTCAATTGACTCACTCTAACTACTTCCACCATCTCTAAGATCTAAAACTTATACTTGGGGAATACATAGAAGGAGTAGTGTTGCACTCACAAATGGGATCAGACTGATATGGGGTGAGAGAGCAAGTGTGACTGCACCATATTTTAATTCCTCACATTCTTCCTCTCAACTTCTGTTGGAGTTCTAATTATAGGAAGACGTCATCCTAAAAAGTGGCAAGGGAATGCATTTGTTGGGTGGTTGATCACCTCCATCTAATGGTTGTATTGACCCTTGGGTAATAGATAAGGTTGCCCCTGATGTACCACCTTGGAAAGAGGAAGCCATTGAAACCTTTGGGGAAGCTTGAGTGGATGAGACTTTTCTCTAACTCCTTCTAGTCATGGTCCATTTGACCCATTTTTTGGTCCTCTTTTAGATTCCATCCATCATTATATCTAGCTCTTTCCCAATGATTTCATAAGGTTTTGATCTTATTGGAGTGTCTCTAAGCTTTTTGAGGTATGTGTTTCTATACATGTTTTGGTAATCATCCTCTACTCCTTCTATATCAATGCTGACTTTGTACATTTTCACTTGAGTGACTATTAATTAGGTGAAGGTTTGATCATGGCTCTTAAACTCATTCTTGCAATCAACCCAGTAATCCTCAATGGTGGTGATATGCTTAATTACAATTCTAATTTTCAAAACATCACTTGCATACCCATTTGGATCTAACATAGGTCTTAAGACTTCGTACATGTCCAACATATACTTCATCTTAAACAATTTCAACATATTCTTGGCATCAAAGTGGGTGTCATAGTTGAAAGCCCCTAGTTTTTGGGAAATTCATACCCTTTCTTCTTCAAGCTCCCACTCAACATGTTCACCTATATGTCCTATTGCATGATCTCGATCAACACGAACATGTCACTCGGATATCTTGGTAGATTCAAGGGGTAACCATCAAAAGCTGCAAGACACAAATAAGAAAAGGATGAGAATTAGATGAAATCACTCCAAAATTGTGTGATGACTTCCATGTCTTTAGGATTGAATATCCTTTCTGGACATCCTTGTATTTCCCTGCAAATCCTCATAGTGAATGCATCATTAACTTTCACATACACTACATAGCTATTCTCCAACTATAAGCATGGATAAAACTCATAAGATTTCACATCATCAAGAAAATTCTCCACTCTTGAGAGGCCTACCCATAGTTTTAATGAGGAAAACATATAGATGAGGAAAGAGGACATATAGAATGTATTGTAAAATGTTGTAGCACAGAGAGCATTAGATAGAATTTCACTTACTTCTACGCCCAATCAATATATTGGGTGTTAGAGAATGAATTGTACTAAAAATAAATAATACTCAATGAAATTCAAAGCTTCTAGCTCACCTTTCAACCTATGTAGGTGGACCAGAATATCAAAAATATGTGGTTTGAGGTTAGTCCCAAACAAGGTCTTAGGAACCTTACTCTTAGCACTCTGTGGTTTCTTGAACCATGTCTACATGATTTCTTACTTGTTTGTGAAAAACTCAAAAATGGCTCCTTTGAAGGTCAAGTCCAAGAATTCTTACTATTCTAGTACTCAAAGAAAAGTCACCACAATTTTCCTATAGATTGAAATCAACAATGTATCATCAGGTAGCACAATTTGCCTTGTCTCTAGGTTGTAATGATGTATACATTTGTAGATTAACTCTAGGGCATGAATTACAATAGGAAAAATAGCTGCCTCAACCAACACACATCCTTAGAGTTTCTTAGCTATGGGGCAAATTTTCTCAGGCCTCACACTCTTTTGAAAATCTTACATGTTGTAGAAATGAAGAAAGGTGTCTATAAAATTTTGCAATTGGGATTTGATTTCGGTCAACTCGTCAAAACCCACAAACTTGGTTGCCATTAATTTAAGAATGAGATTTGAATGGAGAGAGTGAAATGAATGGTTAATGTAAAAATTATTGGCTTTTTAAAAAGTTATACACATTAATAGAATAGCAGGTCAAAGCAAGAGTGGTAGTTTGTTCAACTATTTATGTTTCCATATATATTGGAGCCTTGATTCATCCGTTGATCTTCATAATTCATGCCACATGAAAGAATTGAAGGAAACACCCATTAAAACAGTAAATGTGAGGGTTTAATAGGAATATATTGGTCTTTTCTCTTTTCCATTGGGTTCAATAGTAACTTTCTATATCTCCATAATTTACTTTCCCATTTTCCTTAGTTTTGGGAAGTTACCATTAGATTACTCTATGGGAGAATGTTTGCTAAGTTAGATCTTGATCATTATATCTCTTTAGTAATGGTTAGGTTCTCTTCATTATCATTCTAAGATGTTGTTAACACAAATTATGAATCTAACTTGATTGTTAGCTAGATTTTCTTTAGAATTCAAGAAATTATCTTCATGGGTTGAAAACCCATCGAGGACAAGACAATTTATGCTTCTCCACAAATTTTTCTTATCTTATGTCAACTTTAGAAAATTTCCCCTTTTGGAATTTGAAATGTCTAAAGGAGGTGCACAGACCTTGTCAAAGACCACTTATTGTTTTGTTTCATTCTAAACTACCTATTTCAAAAAACTAACTTTATGGGTAGAAAACTTGCCAAGGAGAAGTTAGTTTCAAGTTTTCTATCAAGGATGATTATGAGAGCCATGATAAAATTGAAAACATTTTCTAAACTCATAATCCCAAAGGGAACATTCATTTTCCATAGGATGCCTTCTTATTTTCATGTTTTTGAACTATGTGCCTCATTTATTGCCCTTCATGGGAAATCTTCTTCATGGGTAGAAAACCTGCCAAGGAGAATACAATTTCCAAATTTCCACAAACTTCTATTTTTCCAATAGTGATAGACTATAAATGGGTAGAACTTACAATTGATCATTGTATGAGTAACATGAACCTCCATTAGATTAAGTAGTAACCTACCCATAGGATCAATTGAAAAAGTAAAAACCACCCAACTAGGAATGAGGAGAGGGAGAAAAGGGAAAATCTCATGGAGACTTGTCTAACCTAAGAGGGTTTAGACCTAGACTCAAAAAAAACAAAGAATTCACTCCTCTAATTAAAACACAAGTATTCACTTTTGCTAATTGGTAGATAATGAAAAGTGGGGCAACAATTAGCTCTGTCTAGGGACTTGGGCAATCCATGTCCAAGCAAGAAATTTAAAATCTATAATTTCACAAAATTGAAAGGTGGCTACACAACAAAACTAAAGCATGGATAACAAAGGAAACTAACTAGAAAAACAAAAATGGGGACTAAACATAACTATACTACAATATAGGGGTTACCTGCTTTCAATTTGAAATTTCATAAAGCTTCAAATCCTAACCATTGAATGTCAGGGGTAGTACTCTTCCATCTAGATATACCAATTTAAATGATTTTTTTTCAAAGCCATGATGAGTTTTGAATGGAAATTTCTACAGAGTATCAAATTTCTTGTGCATTCCCCTTGATGCTCGTCACTTATCCCATAGAAATACACTATCTCTTGCTATGAATTTCTATGAAATTTCCTTTTTATCAAACAAGTTCTTCACATGCATCTAATGTTGCATAATGTGATCCACAATTTCTTCTCTTTCTTCCTCAAGTTTACTCAAATACAAGATCCTCTTCTCCAACCCATCTTTATATATCTCATCTTTGATTAATACCCTTAGTTTTTTTGTAGCCAATTCTTGTGGTAAAGGGAGTCTAGCTTCTATTTCATAGACCAATTCAAAAGCAGAGATGTCAATTTCCCTTTTTGGGGTCATTCTGTCTGCCCAAAATGCCTCATAAATATTCTTGTGCCAAGTTTTCTAGTTGTCTCATACCAATTCCTTAATAATATTCATCAAATTCTTGTTACTAGATTCAACTTGACCATTCCCTTGTGGAAAATAGGTAGATGGATGACTGACAGTTATGCCATACTCTAAACAAAACTCGTTAATTTCAACTGAAGAGAAGTTCACTGCATTATCAATTACTATTTTGATGGGTACACCAAATCTAACAAGTATATTCTCCTTGATGAATTCACAAACTACCTCGGAAGTAGTTTTCTTGGTTACTTTTTCCTCCACCCATTTGGTAAAGTAGTAAGTTATAGTTATAACATATGTGTGACTAGCACTAGATGTTGGATTTATAGGGCCAATGAAATTGAGACCCCATTTCTGGAAGGGACCTTTAATAATGACCGATGTGAGAGATAGAGCGGCTAATTGAGGTCTACCCATGAACATTTTACATTTTTCACATTTTGACACCCAGGAGTAGGCATCTTTAAATGCCAATAATAACATTGTCACAATATTTTGAAATCCATGACTGAGGATGAGAAATGTCCACCACATGCTTCATCATGGAATATTTTCAACAATCTTTCTTATTTTTGTTTGTCTACAAGCCTAAGAAAAGTGCCATCTATAACTTTCTTGAATAATTTATCATCCCAAATCATGTATCTAGCAGCTTTTAGCTTGTGCTATCTTTTTTGTTTTGTCGTCATCCCTTTAGGACATTCTCCATATGTTAGTAGATAAGTGATATTCTTGAACCAAGGGTCTTGAAGGCCCACCACCAAGACAAACTACTTTTCTTCTAGCTCTCCTAGCTCTTCAATAATTCCATTTTATGCAATGGCTTTGCATAAGGAATTACCTCTTACTAGCTTAGTAGGCTTGATTTCAATGTCATATTCCTATGTTTTTTCTACCCATGTTCCTCTGCTATTGCATCCTATGTCTTGTTGAGTCAACACACTCTTTACTACTACATCAGGTACATAAACAATAAAATGGGAATGCAATATGTAGAACCTAAAATTATTTAGTGCTTTGACCACAACAAAGGCATGATTTTTGATTTGAGAGTATTTTAACTCATGAATTTTTAGAGGTATACTCATGAAGGAAATAGGGGCTTGTATTCCTTATTTTTTTTTATCCTGCATAAGAATGGCTGATAATGTGTGTTTAGAGGCATAATAATAGATCATGAAATCCAACTTATAGTTCATATGGCATAATACTAGAGCATTAGCAATATCGATTTTTATATTTTGGAAGGCCTATTTTTCTACTTCATTCCATTTAAAGGTCAAATTTCTCTTCATCATATCCATAATAAAGTTAGTGGTTTCTATAAAGTTAGGTATAAACTTTTTGAGGAAATTCACTTGTTCAAAGAATGACTTAACTCCTATTTTGTTTATTGGTAGGCTTAACCTTAAAATGGCATCAACACACTCAAGGTTGATTCTGATACCTTCTTGAGATACTATATGATCAAGTAGCTTTCCCTCTATTACACAGAAAATGGATTTCTTAGGATTTAGTGAGATTTCATGTCCCTAACACCTTTGTAACACCTTCAAATCTTCTATGTGGTTTTCCCTCTTCCTTGAAAATATGGTGAGATCATCTAGGTATATAAAAATAATTTAGTCTTTTAAGTTTGAAAAAGATTTACTCATACACCTCTGAAATGTGGCACCAATTTTGATGAGATCAAAGGGAATTCTATGATATGTGAACATACCCCAAGGAGTGGTGAAAGTTGTCTTGTGTTGATCTTTCTCTTCTAGTTCTACTTGATAGTATCCTAAGAATCCATTGAGAATGGACATCATTTCAGCACCAACTAAAAATTTTAGTAGGTAATCCACGTTAGGGAGAGCGATATTATCCTTCAACGATGCCTGGTTCAAATTTTTGAAATCTACCTAGATCCTTATTTCTATATTCTTCTTCCTAACAAGTATTATATTTTGTACCTAGGTAGAGTGATGAATGGGATAAATTCTTCTTGCCTTCAACATCTTGTCAACTTCTTGAAATATAGTGTTTACTACTTTTGGATGATAATTCCTGTGCTTTAGTCAGAAAGGAATTGCATCAGGTTTTAAGGGATTATGATATTTCATTTTCTCACCTCTATATCTTTTCAAATCATTGTAACTCCAAGAAAAAACATATTAATATTCTATGAAAAGTTGTTTTCCTTCTTCCTTCTCTTCAGGTGAGCAACATTTTTCCAATATTGATCATTTTGGGATTTTGCATGTCCCTAATATTCACCCCTTCCTATTCACCATTAGTAGGCCACTTTTCTATCCTATTTTTCTTTATGTAGGTATCATGCCTATTAAACAAATTTTCCAGTGATAGAAAGTATAGGGGAATGATATTAGCTTGCAAGTGGACTTCATCAGTTTGATCTTCTTTTCACTTTTGGTTAGGATCTTCTTGATTGCTTTCATTGATTTAGTCTTTGTAGGTAGCTTTTTTGTTCTCTAAAAATAGTTGTAGACTCTTGTCATCTTTGAACACTTGCCAGAATTCTATATTGTCATGCACAGAGGCTTGGTACACAATTTCCAACTGATACTTCTTATCTTTGAATTCTAGGTGAGGGAGAAACAAGGAGGTAGAAATAGCTAGCGAATCTACTTTAGCATTCATCTCCCTCAGACTTGATTCAATTAAAAATGCACCAAGCCCCTCTATTTCATCGTAAACCTTATTTCAGTAACTTTTTAACTTATGGTTTGTTAAAGAGTACTATCCCTTGATTTTTCATAAAATTAGCTCTGCATCACCTCGAGATTTAAAGATCTTTATCCCATTTTCTTTCACAACTATTATCTTGAGTAACATAGATTTTCATTCTATCATGTTTTTTGTATTCCCAAATTCTAGTTTGAAAGCTATTGATTCAGAGTCTCCTTTGGTAGATATCAACAATACACCCACAACAAACTCGGATGATGAGAAACTTCCATCAAACTCCAATGTCCACATAGATGGTGATTTTTCCTCTTCACTAAGGATTTGATTTCTCAGATCTTTGGCTTCTTGATCATTTAAAATATCTTTACTAAACAATATATAGTTACTGAATTCTAAATATTGGTAGAGAGTTTGAGCTTTGGGGTTGTCTAAATTTAGAACTATAAGTTTAGCTTTTTCTTCTAGTTTCAACTTGACATTCTTTCTTCCTATGGATATGACTCCCTGAAGCCAATCCAATTTTATTTCTCCTCCCATATCTCTACAAAAGCTTCTTCTTAAAAGTAGGCCATAGCTAGCTAGGATATCCAAAACCAGGCCATAGCTAGCCAGGATATCCAAAACCAAGATAGTTAACAATAGTTTCCTTTTCGAATGAGAGGCCAGGGCTACCTAAGCATCTTTAATTTGGCCAAGTAGTGGAACTTGTTTAGCATCCATATAATAACACATTTCATGAACTTTGGTGAGAGTGAGGCCTACAACTTTAGCTATGGTAAAAGACATCAAATTGTCCGATGCACTTGAATTGATTATATAGTTACTCAATTTTCACCCATTGATGTATAGTGATACGTAGAATGGGTCAGATTTTTTCCCAAGGAAAATCACTAAGATTGTGGAATATTCTTGATAGAAAAGGTTAGATGTCAAAAGTTCATCTTCTTCTTCAGTGGTAACATTAAGATTCAAATCCAAAGCATGTTCTTTATAGTGATCCACTAATATTTTTAACACAGAGGGATAAAATTTTAGGTAATCTATGGGAGAGATTTGGATCCTAGAATATTTACAAAATTGGATGAAATCAAAAGGATTATTGAGCTTACCTAGTTCAGATATTAAAGCTCCTTGATCAACGTGACTAGTACCTGAAGAAGGGGTAGAATCACTTCCTGGAAAGTGGCTAGAAGATTGATTCTTGTGCTTTTGGCTCCTAGTTAATATTGTATATAAAGTCCCATCAATAGTTTCATAGCATTCACCCTTTTTCTCAGAGTTTGACTTATACTCTAAAAATAAATTTCCAGAGTCGCTATTCAAGTACAAATTTGACTTGGAACTAGGGGTTGTAGTATTCAACTTGTTAGTGGCTAACAATTGCATTATACAAGCAATTTTGGGACAAGTTTCACTATCATGATCCATTGTTAAATGGAAAACACATATATTCCCTTTCTTAAGTGATACTTCATTTTATAACCTCTGTTGTGGACCTACTAGTTTAAAATTTTTTCCATTGATATTCCTTCCTCGTAGATTTTGGTAATTTCTTCGGTAGGATTGATTAAATTTGAGCAATTGTCTCTTCATAGAAACTAGTTTATTTGATAACTTTTGTATCATCTCATTAGATGAAGTGGTATAGCTAGAACTTCCTTTGGTTTGAAATTCTCATTTCCATTTTCTAGTGGAGATCAAGTCATATTTGAATTTGACCGCTTTCTTTTGTGCATCCACCAAATTTGTTGGATGGGACCTCCTTAGATCATAGTTGTTATCTAATGGCATCACACTTATGAAGAATATTTTTAAATTGCTAGCTATGGGAATTCTACTAGTGATCTTATTAAAATTTGCAACAAAATCCCTCATATTCATAGTAGGTTGTTTTTAATGGATGTCAATTGTGTTAATAGGATGTGCTCATCATTTGCCATTTTGAATCTCATTTTGAAAGTCATCCTCATCATATCCCAATTTGTGATTGAGCCATCACCTAAACAAAAAAGCCAATCTATTACGTTCTCTATCATAGTTTCTACAAATATCCTTATAGCTACATCTTTGTGAGTTACCCCCAAGGTATGGGTAGCTACAAAAAGGCTTTGATATGTTCATCAGTAGTAACTTTATTGTCACCTAAAAACTTAGGGAAATTATTTCTTAAACTGGATAGGAGTGGTTGATATGCTGTAAGTGCTAATGGCCCAGTTGCTGCAGCCATGATTATCCTAGCAAGGCCTAGTCAAAAAATGACAACTAGGGGAGCAACTACTCTGTGTAAGGAAAAAACTTGGGAAGTAGTATGTGAAGAATTTTGATTTCTAGGAGGTGAAGGTAGCCTACTCTAACTTTTATTATCACCTTTTCATCAAGGTACTTCTAGGATGGGGAAACTAAGTTCTCTAAGCTTTTTGAAAACAAGGCCTTGCCCAACTTGATCTTCGATGCTTCTAAGAAATCTTTCTTGTTCCATGATGTTAAATTAATTTTGTGTCCAGGATTCAAGTTTTACTCGTCTTTATGCTCTTTAGAAATCTCTCCTCTGAACAACTCTTTCTAATACTTTAGGCTAACTTCTTCCTTTTTTAATAACTGGCTAGCTCTGCGTTCCTCTAATTGCTCCAAATGAATGTGTTAAGGGATGAGATTATATCTTCCTGGTCATCTTGGAATCTAAGGTTAGGTTAGATTATTGGGACTATGTCCTCATGAGGTAACACCATTTTTCTTTATGTCATAGGTCTATTAGTCTAGCAATTGTTTGTATTCCCTAGTAGAGTTGCCAAAAATATATTGGAAAATAAATTATTCTTTTGATTTGACTCTTACATTCCCAAGTTTTGTGCACAAAATTTGATTACAATAGTTGGGAAGTTGTTATTAAATGACTAACTTCCCTCTAAATTCTTAGGTATATCTTCCTATTGTATTTATGATTTGTGATGAATTATTTTTGCTTCTAATTCTAAGATGGGGTGTGTTGTTAACCCAAGAACAACCAAGCTAGGCCTAAATAGGAACTAACTTGGGCAAGAGTTGGAAATCTAAGATTAGTTAAGTCTATGGATTCACACATCTTATGAACCCACAAAGCTTAATGACTAAGAAATGTATGCTATCTAAAGATAAATTGATATTAGCAAGAAACTAATTCTAGAGATGGAAAATATTAACTTGAAAGAAAGCATGGAAAGGGATTTATCTTGAACTTATGATAAAAATACTATTATCTTTAGTTTACTATTTTGAAATAGGGGAATAAAAATCTATTCATTCCTTGATTCAATTCAGACGAAAGAGAAAACATAAAACTAACATAGAAAGAATGGAACTAGAAAATAATTGACATTTGTCTTTGCAACATCAAGTATCTCACACCAAAAATTAGCAGACTTTTTATTTATCTTACAATTTAGTACATATAGAATTGTGAGATGATTTTTACAAAAAGGGACTTAGATCAATTCATCTCCTCAAAATTGACAAATGTCAAGGAGCCAATTTTTCCATTAAAATCATTACATCAAAATATGAAAGGGCAGGATATGAATCACTTTTCCTTCTTTCCCTTTTCTAACTTTTCATTATAGGCCTTGGTGGTGACAATGATTGGAATCAATTCTTCATGTCTATGAACATGGACATTAGTGTATCTCAAGAGCCACTTCAAATGCATTCTTGTTAAACCTTTGAGGGCATTTAACTGCTCTTGTATCTCCTCCATAGCCACATGTACACACCTACCAATTTTTTGGAGATCAAAAGCTCAATTCTAATGATCAAAAGATATCTCTATCAAGCCATCGATATAATTGGAGAAGTTCTTTTGCATGATAGCCACTTTGATGATCCCCTTTCTTTGCCCAATAGTTTGGGAATTTGTGTGTAGAATTTTTAAGAGTTCATAGTTTCTATCTTGATCCTTTTTCACCTTGGCTTTTGTTTCTTTAAGTCCATCCTCTACCACTAGGATCATTTTAGACTTGAATTACATGCTCTAGAGACACTCAAATAGAGGCTCATCTCCCCTTGGCAGAATCTTTGCTTCCACATCCACTTAGCCTTCATATGGATAATCATCTTTAGTAAAGAATAATAATCTTCACTCTTAATTTTCTCTACTGCCAGGGTGGCTTGATTGGTTGAAATATTTTCCTTCTTTATATCCAGCCTTAGTATTGCATTAAAAATCTACTTTATAATTGCAAGTCCTTCTAACTTGAGTTTCCCACCCCACTCTCTGCCAATCTACCAGAAATTTTTGTCTTCTTGTATCTGGGAGATGAGTGCTTGAAAATAAATAGTAGTAGGATCACTAGTAATTGAAATTTTAGAGATGCTTGCTAATGGAGTGAGTAACTGCCTGATAAAGCCATTGAGTTCATGAATTTCTTCCTTCATTTTGACTTTTGATAATTTAAGGCTTTAAAGTTGCCCCTCTATCATATCATTTTTTTACTTCCATAGGCCAATGTTGGTGTCCTATTTGACTTCCTTGAGATCCATAAAATGTAGGGAAAAATTATCCATAGACATATCTTTGATTCTTCCCTCTTTTGTGGGTTTGGCAATTTCCATCATCAAATGCCCTATGTCAAGATCTTGTCCAAGAATTGACAAGGTCTTCTACTTTTTCACTTTTCTTAGTGTTGATCTAGAGTGAATAGCCTGAGATAAAGTCTCTTTATTAGGAAATCCTTCCCATTTCCTCTTCCTTTTTATGTCTAAGTTGTCCTCCAGCCATGAGTCTGTGCTAATCACCTTGGATTTAGTACCAAGTGTGTCTATACTAAACATCTTTTTCTTGACTAGGTTAGTATCATTCTAGCTGAAGAGAAAGGATTCTTTAGGGCCTTTGAGATGAGCTTTGAAGATTCTGGGCCTTTCTCCACCTCTAAAGTCTTCTTTTTTGCTTCATTAGACCTAGTCAACTCACTCTTCCTACTTCCACCATCTCCAAGATCTAGTACTTTTAGTAGGGGACTACTTGAAAGGAGCACTGCTACACTTGCAGATGGGATTGGACTACTATGGGGTGAGAGAGCAAGTGTGACCATACCATCTTTTAATTCTTTAGCATTCTTCTTCTTGGCTTCTATTTGAGTTCTGGTTAGTAATCCTAAAAAGTTCTGGCGAATGAAATGCTTTTTTCAAGAGGTTGATCACCTTCATCTAATGGTTGTGCTAGCCTTTGGGTAATAGATAAGGTTACACTTGATGTACCACCTTGGGAAGATGAAGCCACTACAGCCTTTGGGGAAGCTTGAGTGAATGAGACTTTGGTTTGAATCCTTCTAGTCGTGCTCCATTCGACCCATTTTCTAGTCCTCTTCTAGATTTGAGCCATCATTATATCTTTCTCTTCTCTAGTACTTTCAAAAGTTTTGAGGCTTATTGGAGTGCCATTATCCTCTACTTCTTCTACATCAATTTTGACTTTATACATTTTCACCTAATTGACTATTAATTTAGTGAAGGTCCAATCATGACTCTCAAACTCATTCTTGCAATCGGTTGAGCAATCCTCAATGGTGATGATATGCTTAATTATACTTTTGATTTGCAAGACATCCCTTGCATACCCATTTGGATCGAACATGGGTCTCAAGACTCCATACATCTCCAACTTATACTTTAGCTCAAACACTTTGAACATTTTCTTGGCATTAGAGTGGGTGTCACAGCTGAAAGGCCCCACCTTCATGGGGAATTTGTATTCTTTCCTCTTCAGGCTGCCACTCAACACATTGAATTGTATGGCCTATCACAAAATCTCAATCAACATGAGCATGTCACTGGGATATCTTGGTATCTTCAAAGGAAAACCATTAAAAGCTGCAAGATGCAAATAAGAAAGGGATGAAAATTGGATAAAATAACTCTCAAATTGGGTGATGGATGCCATGGCTTCAAGAATAAATCTCCTTTTTGGACATCCCTATAGTTCCCTACAAATCCTCATAGTGAATGCATCATTAACTTTCACATACTTTGCATAGTTATTCTCCAACTGCAAGCATGGATAAAACTCATAAGATTTCACATCATAAGGAAAATTCTTGACTCTTGGGAGGCTTGGCCATAGTTGCAATGAGGCCCAAATATAGATGAGGAAAGAGGAAATATAGAACGTATTGTAAAATTTTGTAGCATGGAGAGCATTAGATAAAATTTTGCATAGCTCATGGTCCTAATCAATACATTGGGTGTCAGAGCAAATGAATTGTACTAAAAGGAAATACTACTCAATGAAATTCAAAGCTTCTACCTCACCTTTCAACCTATGTAGAAGGACAAAAATATCAAAAATCTTTGGTTTGAGGTTGGTCCCAAACAAGGTCTTAGAAACCTTACTCTTAGGACTCTGTGGTTTCTTGAACAATTTCTACATGATTTCTTCCCTCCAGATCATCTTCTTGTGAAAAACTCAAAAATGTCTCCTCCAAAGGTCAAGTCTAAGAATTCTTCCTATTCCAATACTCAAAGGAAAGTCACCATAGTTTTCTTATCGATTGAAATCAACATTGTATCATTAGGTAGCACAATCTACCTTGTCTTAGCAACCGTACTCTTAGCACTCTATGGTTTTTGGTGTTGAGAATGGATTGAAGAAGCTAATCAAATAGGGAGATTATAAAAGGAGATTTTTGAGAACACACAAGTATGCTTCAATAAATGGTTTTTCACTGATGTCAATTATATGATTTAAGTACTATCATTTAGATGATTGATGAAGATGATTTGATCAAAAGATGTAACAATATCATCTAGAGGAAATGTTGAGTTATGATTATATAAAGAAGTATACAAATTAGTTAAGATAGTAATGACATGATGCATTGATAATCTACTTAAGATTACAAAGGCTGGTTACACTAAGAAAGTTTAGAAGAAAAAGTTACACAAAGTTTGTATGCCAAGCAAAGTTAGTGCAAGCCAAGTAGAAAATTAGTTGAAGTAGAGTATAAGTTTAGCTAGTGTATGCCGAACATAATAGTGGATGCCAAGTAAAGTTTAGTTGATGTTGAGCACTAGTAAAATTTAGTTCATGTTGAGTAATTTCATAATGGATGTCAAGCAACATAGTATGCTTCGAGCATTAGAAACAAGTTAATACCGAGTTGCTTCATTATTTAAAAGATCATGAATTTGATGAATCTGAACTGACAAGTTTGTTTTCTTGGATTAAATGAACTAGGTGAAAGATAAGGATGATGATTTGGTGGCACAGACTTCAAGATAAACCATTTTTAGTCAAACCCAAAGAGGATTCTAGGAGAAGTTTGTACAAGAGAGATGGAATGTGTGATAGATTCATTGTATCCTACCTAGTCTGTCCTAACCCTAAATTGGATGATGGACAATGAATGGGAAAAGATCTTAATTTCCTATTTATAGGAATGGCTGGTCATGAAGAAGAGAAGTTTAAGTGAAAGAAACCTAAGGAAGACTAGAAGTTAAGGGTTTCACTTCATCAAGTGACCTAAGAGAAGACTACATTGGCATGCTAAGAATCATAATAAGAATCATCCACCAGAGCAGATCATCAGTAGCAAAGATAAAGGTGTGATGACAAGAAGTAGAATCAATGAAGAGCTATATTTGATATCTCAAGTAGAAAAAAATAATATAGATGAGGCATGCAGAGATGATTATTAGAAGCAAGATGTAAAAGAAGAATTGGATCAAATAGTGAAGAATGAGACATGGGAATTGGTTCCTAGACCAACAGACAAGAATGTGATAGGAGAAAAATGGGTATTTAGGAACAAGATGAATGAACAAGGTGAAATTGTAAGGAACAAAGAAAGATTGGTATGTAAGGGTTACTTATAGAAAGGAGTAGAATATGAAGAAACATTTTCTCTTGTGGCAAGAATTGAAGTAGTAAGATTATTCTTAGCCTATGCAACACACAAGAAATTCAAAGTGTATCAGAAGGATGTCAAGTCAACATTTCTGAATGGAGAACTTAAAGAAGAGTTATACATAGAATAGCCTAAAGGTTTTCCTTTAATAGATGACAAGGACATGGTATATAGATTGAAGAAAGCATTGTATGGCTTTAAACAAGCACCCAAAACCTGATATGTAAGGTTGGACAAGCATTTGGCAAAACTTGGGTTTAGAAAATCTATGACAGATAGTAATCTATACTTGAAAGAAATAGGTGATGGACTATTGATTTTGGTAATATTTGTTGATGATATCATATTTGGAGGAGATGATAGTGAAAGTGACAAGTTTTTAGAATAAATGAAGAAGGAATTTGAAATGAGCATGATAGGGGAAATGGAATACTTCCTAGGATTGTAGATTGCGAAGGATAAATAAGGAATCTTTATTTCTCAGACTAAGTATTTGCAAGATCTATTGAAAAGGTTTGGTTTAGAAACATATAAAATAGTTGGAAAACCTATGATAACTAGACATAAGTTATCTATAAAGGATGAGACACTTACTATTGAGCAGAAGAAGTATAGATCTATGATTGGAGAATTACAATACCTGACTCACACAAGGCTAGATATAGCAAATGTAGTTGTAATTTTTGCAAGATTTCAAGCTAGCCCTAGAGAAGCACATTATGCAGTAGTTCAGAGGATATTTAGATATCTAAATTTAACATTAGAGTTCAGATTATCGTATGACAGTTCTAATGATTTCACTTTATAATCTTATACTAAAGCTGATTGGATAGGTAGTGTGAATGAAAAAAAAAGCACTAGTGGTGGAGGATTCTTTCTTGGAGGCAAATTGGTTTCTTGGTTAAGCAAGAAGTAAGATTATATCTCATAGAGTACAGTAGAGGCAGAATATGTTACTATAGAAAAAAATTATAATCAAGTTGTTTGGATGAAGAAGATGTTGAAGGATATAAGTATAGAATTTAGTGAACCTATTGTCATACATTGTGATAACAAAAGCATAGTGAATATGTCTAAGAATCTAGTGTTGCATTCTAAGACTAAGCACATTTCTATCAAATATCAGATGTTGAGATAGAAAGTTGTAGCAAAGGAAATAAAATTGGAGTATGTAAGCACCAAAGAGAAGATTGTAGATATTTTCACCAAGGCTCTTCCCAAAGAAACTTTTGAGTATTTGTGCGATATGCTAGGGGTTATGCCCCTACCCAGATTAGAGTAGATGATGTAAGAGTCCATCAATCTAGTGGTACAAAGCATTATTGTTTTTCTAGACTAAATGATGATTCTTCCTATATGGGGGAGTATCTGTGACGGATAGATTTATGTGGGACTCTTGATAGATGTTGTTTTGAATAGTTTCTTTGGACACTTGAGTAGGTCAAAGATAGTTGTTGCAAAGATTGACAGAATGCAAGGATAGATGGTTGTTGAAACCTTTGTCATTGATGTCAATGGGGAGAGATTACAACATGAAATTTTTTTGATACATGGGAGAAGTTACAGAGCACACTGAGGTATATAAATGGGGGAGAAGTGTGTGAAAAATTGATGTCAGTAATAAGGTTGAGGAAACACAAAAGCTAGTATGATTGATGAAAAGGATTTGAAAAGAAAGGATAATAGTCTTTAATAGTTAGTATTCTTGGAACTA
This sequence comes from Cupressus sempervirens, assembly GCA_028749045.1. Taxonomy (NCBI): domain Eukaryota; kingdom Viridiplantae; phylum Streptophyta; class Pinopsida; order Cupressales; family Cupressaceae; genus Cupressus; species Cupressus sempervirens. Next base: position 282,840,826 of record CM053787.1, read on the forward strand.
GATATTTTTCATGTATGTTTTCATCAATGCCAAGGGGGAGATTGTTGGAAGAATCAATGCTAATGATATTCCTATGGAGGAGTATTGTAGAAACATGATTAGATCATTATCATGATGATATGTTACATTCATGACTGTGTTTGTTATTCCTGTCAACATAGCGGTTTTCTGTGGTACCTGACAAAAGAAATTAAGTTGGTATAGATAGATCATTGAGTATTTTTGCTAGCAAGGTTAATGATAGATACTACTAAGTGTCTAGTATATGTAGCTAATCTCTGGTGCAAAAAATATTAATTCTAGAAGAAGTTATGCAAATTTTTGTGAAGACTATTTAGAGATAGATATTATAGAAGCATGTTCTAGTAAACCTATTATATCTCTTAGCAGAGTTGTTATTTTGAGAAGAAAGGTTAAAAGCATGTAATAGACATGTTGGAGATGACATGGCTAAGATTTCTTGTCATAATATTACACATATATAAAGTTATTCAAGTTAAAAGGTAATAGATTGATGTTATCACTAAGTAAAATGAGTTCTTAATGAGGTCCTATAATAATTAATTGAGCAGGTGTAATAGATGACTCAAGGGAATTGTTTCATGGACTCAATATAAAGGAAGGACATTTTCCTTTGATATAGAAAAAAAAGAAGAGAGAAAAGAAAAGATATGAACACTAAGTAATCGGGTTGATATGTGAAGATGAGTAAAGCAGAGTGAAGTTGGAGAAAACTTCATTGCCGAGGTTTTATTTTGAGATCCTAGGTTTGATATTTGGATTTGAGATTTGTGACCTAATCTAAAAGGTTTGATAGTTATTAGATCAGTTGATAGGAAAGAGGAAAGAAGATAAAGCATAATACAAACAATTATTTTGTAAGAAATAGTTGAGAGATTAGTTGGACAGTGAATTTCAGTGGTCTTGCTCTAGAAGCTATTTGGACAATGGGTCCTTCTACCTTCTACAACTCCTAACATGGTTGAAATCTTCTAACAAGGATTCAAAGTCGCCTAGAAGGGATTCCTATGTATTGAATTTGTTTATAGACTCATAACATGGTCATCCTGTAACAAGGATTATATATATCAGTCTATCTTTGTGGGCACCATTCCCATTGGGGTTTTCCCTCTGATCAAGGGTTTCCCTAGTTAACAAATCTAGTGTAATTGTGTATGTGCATCTTGTTATGGTTGGTGTTTACTTTGGTTACATGGTTAAGATTAATTAAGGTTGATAAATGTTTTAGTTGGATAATTCATTCACCCCCCCAAGTTATCTTGGTGAACTATTATTTCTAACTCTGTGTGTGTGTGTGTGTGTCATAGTCACTAGGCATCAACTTCCAAAAATTGCCAAGATGAGTGTGCCATATCAGAGTATCTCAATGGTAAAAGAGGGGATATGGTTTTTTAAGTCCAAATCATAAGCTTGAGCCTATTTTGCATTGTGGTAAAGGAAAAGTATCTTTTTGCTCTACCTTTCTAAATTTGTCAAGGTGATGCGAATTCAAGGACTTATGCCTTGAGTTTGATTTTTATAGTTTTCCTAGTTGTCAAATTTCTTTTGAATACATGGTCTACTTTGTGGGTTCTTTTGCAAATAGACAACCAAGGAAAATACATTAAATAAATAATTGTATGCAAAACTATAAGAAGGAAAACATTATTATATTATCTTTAATTAATTGAGAGTTAAATAAAAATAAGCATTTGAATTAAAAAAACTTAGTTAAAAAGTTTAACTTTAGAATTAATAATAATTAAATTTTCCTAAAAAGCTAGAGTTGGAAAATTTTAATTATTTAATTTAGCCTTTACAAATTAATTTACCATTACATTTGTTGAATACAACACTAAGGTTGTTGTGTGCAGTTTTAGTCCTACCATAGTAGTACCAAAGGCTATCGTAGGCACCCTTAGGCCATCCACATGAAACCAACCCCTAGTTGGGGTTTATTTCAAAAAAAAAAAAAAAAGTTTTTTTTTAAAATGTTTTTTTCAGGAAAAAGGGGTTTATAATATCATTTAAATGTGTTTTGCAAAATATATATTAATTTAAAAGAATGATACTTAGTATTAACTAAATCTAGTTATAACTTAATTATATTAAATTCAATTTTAAGGTAATCTAATTTTAATACCATTGACTATAATTAAATTATAACTAAATTTAGTTAACTACGAATATTATTTGGTATTGTTATAATTCATTTTTAAAAATATTTCTATGAAAAGTCTAAATAAGTAGCTATCTATTTGAATGCAATCATGCACAAAAAAATATCAAATATATTAGGAAGAACTTGGGTGTTAAAACTATGAAGATGAATATTAACTTTTGATCAAACAAAACTAGGAAAATATTTGAAAATTTAAAACTTCAACCTTTCTCAAATTAAACTTTATGAAATTATATTGAAACTGTATGAATGTAAAATACACTTGTTTTATTTTCTATTGAGATGTTATGTTTTGATCATGTGATGGGTTTGTGGAAACCTTATAGTTTGGCCAAACATGAATGTTTACCATGGGCTTGGGAAATAGTTAGTTTTTATGATGGTTTTTATGTGATGTTTTAGTCATGATCATTTCTCTCCTAACCAATGTTCTAAAGTCATGTATTCTATGATGAGAACTAATATTTCTATGTAAACTCATGTGTTGTGATACTTTGATGCAACCTATTGAGGGTTTTAATACAACCTTTCTCCATTGGTATGCCTTGTTTATATGAAATGATATTGATGCTACATGGAGTCACTAGGGGGGTGAGGCCCTAAGAGACTGCGAGGGTAACTATAGGCCCTAAGAGACTGCGAGGGTAACTATAGAGTTGGATCATGTAATGGTGTAATACCCCAAAATTGGCTCATTGCAATGATCACCAATTCTGGTCTATTCTAATCAATTCTAAGACCCATTCTAATACATAATTCTCATTCTACTACTCGCTACTTGACTTAATTGTTAGTTGCAGAAAACCATAATCTATATTCATCATATCTCCTATTTAATTGCTATAGTACGCACTCATATTAGCCACATTAAACCTATTTGATTTCAATTTAATTTAATCTAAAGTATTCATACTTTATTAAATTAAATTATCTCCTAAGGCTAATTTACTACATGATTAAATTTATTTACTTTAATAAATATAGCTATTTTTAATTAATTAAAAAAAGTTATATAATTAAATGGAAAGCTATTTCTAATTAATTAAGCAAAGTTATTTAATTAAATAGGAAGTTATTCCTAATTAATTAAATGAAGTTATTTAATTAAATAGAAAGGTGTCTCTAATTGATTAAATGAAATTATTTAATTAAATAGAAAAATATATTTATGAGAACATATCTCATTTTATTAAATTAAATATCTCTCCTAATTCTCTCTTTAGTTCAAAAGTGGAAATTCCTAGTTCACTGCTAATCAAATTAGAAGTGACCCATATCACTTACTCTCACACTAAAGTTTATCTGAGCTGACTGACTCTTACACTCAGATCTAAGCCAGTTAACTCCCTCTAATTTGGGAATCTTCCATCTTAACTAAACCTAATCTTCAATCCTAACCATTGATTGAAATCAATCTCAACCGTTGGAGTATTTCAGGAAAATCTATTTAAGAGACCCTCATTTCTTCATTTCGGAGGATGAATTGAAGAAGCATCGAATTGCTGCTGCATTTTACACTCATCTAGTTTTAAGATATTCTCATATATTTTCATTCTTAGCTTAATGTCATCTAGATTTAATATGCATACATTTAGTATAATTTCTTTTACATGTTTTTAGATTAAAAATGCATAATCATTCTAGATTACTTTGCACATTCATTTAGATTAATTGCATTCAAAATCCTTCATTCTTAGAGGGTTTGGTTTCCTAAGCCTCATCTTTGGGGATATTAAATAGGAAAAATCCCTTTAGATAAAAGGCAACTAGTCAACTTGCAAGGTTAATCTTGGGTGAACAATCTCATGTTCATCTTGGGATGAATATGCATACAAAGACCTTGTGGAAGTGTGTGTGTTAATAGAGGCCACATATTCACACATACATTTTTGGCACCCACCATGGGGCTGAGAAAATCAATTTCTCAGGCCTTCTCTATATTTTTAAAATTAATTTTAAGCTCTCTGTCTATACAATCTGTACAAATTCTGGAATCTTTGTGTGAGATCATTCATTTTCATGCGAGGATCCTAAATCTTCGCACAAAATTTCTTTTTGGTTCATGCGAGAAAATGGCTAAGCGTGCAAATCTTCGTGCAGGCTGTAAAAAGGTTTTGCATAGCTCTGCTAGAGATTTTGACCCTTGTGATCAAACCACCAATCCAAGTTAATCCTTTAGATGGCCTACCGGTGTGATCCAACCTCTAGGAATGACCCAAGTGAGCACACTCCTTTCACTGGAGATTCCAACTCACTATAATCAAGATGATTTATAGAGAAAAAGACTCCAAAGCCAGATTAATTTCTTCCCATTAATTCTTGATATCGCATATCAAGGGGAAGCTCTGTCTATGCACTAGTCGGTGCTGGCCCCTAGCTTGCTAAGCAAGTAGTGTGCACTTTCAGATGTTGGTGTGGGCTATTGGTCTCAACTCCACTTGTGAAGCCATCGAGAATTAATACAAACAGAAACCAAGTAAAAACATTTTAGTTAGAAGCCACCTGGTTCACGTCCAAAAGGAGGCATAATCTTTGTGCAAGAAGGGGGAATAATCTCTCCTGTAGAACTCACCATAGGCATGCTACTAGACATTTGAAGGTGGTATATGTGCTCGTCCCCTGCCACAAGGGTGCTCATTCAGCATATACTATTCAGTCCTTTGAATATACAAAAAACACGAGCGCCCTCTAAGGGGTGACACAGCTATGTGAGGTACATGCATGCGCATAAGATGTGAGACAAAGGTTTTGCCTTCTCTACCAATTTTTGTTTTTATGGATAAAAACATGTTTGTTCTCAAGTCATAAACAAGTCCAAAAATATCTACAACAAAAAAAGGTCAAGACTCCCCTATCCTATCGAGTTGCTTTGCCCTTGGCAGGACTGTTTTCAACTACTGCTTGCTTCCTGTGTCTTGTGAAAAACACTTTGTCTTACTTGAATCCCAACATCATTTTATAAACTTGAAAATCAACCTTGCAATCTACTAGTTATCTATCAAAACTTACCAACAATCTATTTGGAATAGTCTGAAATTGTTCAAATCTCTTTGAAATCTAACATTGTTGTTAATTTGGTCTTGATTTTCATGCACAAACTTGTACTTTCTAGTGTGATAATTCATCTTTCATGTGAGTTAGTTCAGATCTTCACATGAGATCTTGCATATACTCATGCGAATGTTGCCTCTATCCTGAGTTGTCCTATCATTTCTTCACATGAGATAGAAAAGTCCTCGCGTGAAATTAAACCACTATCATGAGTCTTCGTATGGCCTGGTGAACTTCTTCGCACAGCTCATAGAGAATCTTTGCACAAGATCCTATTCTAAAACTATCAAATCAATTAGTTTGACCAATCTATGATCTTCATCTAGTCAATTTTTTGCACTGAGTTGTCCTTTCTATCTATACACAGTCCTGAATAGTGGCATTTAGCTGAACCAAAGATTTGTGATATGCATTTCAACTAGTCTTGTATTTTACTTCTCTAGATTCTTGTCCCTTAATGCTTGTCATACTTTGTGTTACGATAGTCATAACTTTTGGCTATTCTAGCCTTCAAATCAGACTACTCGTGCCTTAGTATACAACATGCTTGTCTTATCCAATTGAGGCTTAGTCTTAGTGCAATCCTTGTCCAGGTTCTTATTTCTTGTCCTTGTATATGACTGTCACAACTAGAAGCGGCAACATGTTTTATCCTCTTAGACTTAGGCGAGGTCATGGTAGGGTTCGTAATCATGGCAAAGGTCACTTACCTTTTGTTACACAATTTGTATCTAGTTCGGCTAGTGAGGCATCTTCACGATCTCCCTCACCTGCCAGGTCACCTCGAATTCAGTGAACATTTTACATAAACTTGCAACAAATTAGGAATCCTTTGTACCAAGAAGACACTAAAGAAGGTAGAGGTCCTATATCACCCACCAGGATGTCTGACTCCTTTTTCAAAGGACCTTTTGAAACACAACACACTAAAATTGAACACATTCCTACAATGACTAATTGTGAGCTTGAACATGGTAGTCATAGTAGAAATCAAGAAATAATTTCTATTTTTGTGCCCATACTTCAATCTTTACTTTACCTTTGGTCTAAGGTTACATTTGGGTTCTAGAAAGTCAAAAGTGAGTGTGAAAATCCATTATGGGCCCACCTCCTATCTACTTTCCTTTAGAATTGACTTTTGCAGAAAACCAACTTCATGGGTAGGAAACCTTTTGAGGAGAAGTTGACTTTAACGTTTCTACATAGAATGATTACTAAGACCTTGATGATTCTTAGATGTTTTTTGAGGTAGATAATCATGAAGAGGAAAGGAAAACATCATAAGGCACTATAATTTGATCTTATTCTAAGCTACATGTATCATTTGAGGCTCTTTGTAGAAAATCACCTTCATGGGTAGAAAACCTGTTGAGGAGATGACAAAGTCTAGATTTTTGCAAGCCTCTAATTTCATTGTGTAAACAATGAATGACAAGAAAAAATAACTTTGGAAATGATCTTGGTATGAGCAATGTGAATTTCCATCGGATTGGGTCGTAAGCTACCCTAAAAAATCTTGACTTGAAGAAGAGAAACACCTGGCTATGAAGAGAAAAGAAGGGGAAAATGGAAAATCTGATGAAAACTCATTTCTCTTAGAGGCTCAGACATAGACTTAGACACACCTAGGGACATTAATAAAACGAAAATTCCACTTACTTAATTAGTTAGAGGAAGAAAAGTGGGGTAACAACTGGCTTTGTCTGGGGACATGGGTATGACTATATCCAAGCAAGGAATCCAAAAATCTTTAATTTCGCACAAACTGAAAGGGGGCTATAAAAAAAACAAAAGAAAAAGACAACAAGAAGTAAAGCAAAGAAAGAGAAATCTAACTAGGAAAACAAAAGGGAAAGGACTAAACAAAAACTATGATACAAAATAGGGGTTTCTTGTTCTTATTTTGAAATTTGGTAGAGTTTCAAATCCTAACCATTGTAAGTCAAGGATAGCACCTCATCATTTGCATATGCCAATTTAAATGAATTGTTATCAAACACTTGATGAATAGTGAATGGACCTTTCCATAAGTGTCAAATTTCCTATGCATACCCTTTGGTGCTCTTCGCTCATCCCATAATAATATGCATACCCTTTGGTGCTCTTCACTTATCCCATAATAATACGCTATCTCCTAACATAAATTTCCACTGTCTCACCCTTTTATCAAGAAAACTCTTTGAATGCTTTTGGTGTTGTGGTATATGATCCACAATTTCTTCTATTTCCTCTTCAAGCATGCTTAAGTATAAAATCCTCTTTCCTAGACCATCTCTATAGGTGTCATCTTCAATTACTATTCTTAGTTTCTCGTAGCTAATTCCAAGGGTAATGGAAGATTAGCTTCAATCCCATAGACTAATTTGAAGGGAGGTATGCTGATTGCTCTTTTAGGGGTCACCCTATCTGCTCATAGTGCCTCATGAATTTTCTTATGCCAAGCTTTCTAATTATCCAACACTAATTTCTTGACAATATTTATCGAATTCTTATTGTTGGATTCTGCCTGACCATTTCCTTGAGTGAAACAATTAGATGAGTGACTAACTATAATTCCATGTTCAAAACATAACTAGGTAATCTCTACTAAAGAGAAATACACCACATTATCCATTACGAGTTTGATAGGGACACCAAATCTAACTAGTATATTTTCTATAATGAAATTACATACTACCTTAGAAGTAGGTTTCTTAGTTGCTTTGGCTTCAACCCACTTGGTGAAATAATCAGTTGTAGTTATCACATACTAGTGACCAGTGCTAGATATGGGATTGATTGGGCCAATGAAGTCAAGGCCCCATTTTTGGAAAGGACCTTCAATAATGATGGGTCTAAGAGGTAGAGTAGCGAATTGAGGTCTCTCAGTGAACATCTTACAGTTCTCACATTTTGACACCTAGGAGTAGGCATCCTTAAACATTCTGGGCCAGTAATAACACTACCTTAATATGTTGAAAGCCATCATTGTGGATGAAAAATGTTTGCCACAAGATTCATCATGAAATGTCCTCAATATATTTTCCTATCATTCTTTTTCTACACACTTGAGGAAAGTTCCATCTATAGCTTTCTTAAAAAACTTGTCATCCCAAATTACATATTTAGCCACTTTTAGCTTGAGTTCTCTTCTTCTTTTTTTCTATCATACCTTCAGGGCATTCTCCATACGTTAGTAAGTAGGCAATATTTTTGAACCAAGAATCTTGCATGCCTACTACCAATACTATCTTCTTTTCTCCTAATCCCTCTATTTCTCTAACAATTCTACTTGCTACAACTAATTTGCACAAGGCATTACCTCTCACTAGCTTAATATGCTTAATTTCAATGTCATACTCCTATGTTTTCACTATCCATGTTGCCCTTGCATTACTACATTAGTACACTTTTTACTACTACATCTGGCATGCATACCATAGAATGCGAGTGTAAGATATAGAACCTAAAATTTTTCAATGCTTTCACTACTGCAAAGGCATGTTTTTCAAATTGTGAGTATTTCAACTCATGATTTTTCAAAGGAATTCTCATAAAGCATATGGGTTCTTGTATCCCTTCCTTGTTTTCTTGCATAAGGATAGCTGATAAGGTGTGTTTTGAGGCATAAAAATAAATAATAAAGTCCAATTTATAATCAGCATGACATAATATTGGTGCATTAGCAATAGCTATCTTTATATCCTAGAAAGCTTGTTTTCCATCTTCATTCCATTGGAAATTCAAATATCCTTTCATCATGTCTACGATGCATTTAGTAATTTCTACAAAATTTGGTACAAATCTTTTGAGGAAATTCACTTGTCTAAAGAATGACTAAACTCCTATTTTATTTGCTGGTAGGCTAATTCTTTGGATGACATCAACTTGATTAGGATCAATTCTAATACCTTCTTGGGAAACTATATGATCAAGAAGCTTTCCTTTTGTCACACAGAAAATTGACTTTTTAGGGTTTAAAGAGATTCCATGCTCCTAGTATCTCTGTAATACTTTCTTCAAGTCTTCTATGTGGTTTTTTCTTTTCTTTGAAAATACAATGAGATCATGGAATTCTACCTTTTAGAAAATTCTCCTTCAACCCTCTTTGAATTTGCATCGACATTAATGAGCCCAAAGGCCATTCTATGATACCCAAATGTACCCCAAGGTTGGTGAAAGCTATTTTGTGTTCATCTTTCTCTTCTACTTCTATTTGATTGTAACCTAAGAAGCCATCAAGCATGGACATCATTTCAGCTCCAACTACCATTTGTAATAGGTAATCCATATTAGGAAGAGCAAAATTGTCTTTTAAGGATGCTTGGTTCAAATTTTGGAAATCAATGTAGATCCTTATCTCCTCGTTCTTCTTTGTAATCAACACTATATTGGCTACCCAAGTGGAATGATGAATGGGATAAATAATCCTTGCTTTTAACATCTTCTCAACTTCCCTAAATATAGAATCAACTACTTTAGGATTTTAATTCCTCTATTTTTGCTAGAGAGGAACTACATCAGGCTTTAGGAGAATTTGGTGTTTCACTTCCCCATTCCTATAAATTTTCAAATCTTCATAACTCCAGGTGGATACATCTTGGTACTCTATGAAAAATTGTTTAGCAAATTATTTCTCCTTAGGTGAGCAAAACTTCCCAATATTGATCATTTTAGGATTATGATCATCTCCAATATTTACCCCTTCATACTCACCAGTAGTAGGACCTTTCTCTATCCTCTTTTTCTTGATGTAAGCATCATGTCTATTAAACATCTTTTTTAGAGATACAAAGTATCGGGGGATGATGTTGCCTCGCACTTGGAATTCATCTGTTTGATCTTCTTTCCACTCATGATCAGGGTCTCCATGGTTGCTTCTATTAGACTAAAGTTGATAGGTACCTTTATCATTTTCTAGGAATAGCTATATGCTCTTTTCATTTTTGAAGACTTGCCAAGATTCCTAATTTTTTGAGACAAAGGCTTGATATAGGATTTCCACTTGGTACTTCTTATCCTTGAATTTTGGATGAGGAAGTAATAAAGAAGTAGAAATGGCCAATGAGTGTGCTTTAGTATTCATTTCTCTTGGTATTGACTCAATATAAAATGCATCAAGGCCTTCTATTTCATCCAATGACCTATTTCTATAATTTTTCCTTTTATGTTTCTTCATAGAGTATTGTGCCCTAATCTGCTTCATGATGAGTTCTGCATCACCTCAAGCTCTTAGAATCTTTATTCCTTTCTCCTTTTCAACTATTATCTCAAGTAGAAGAGCTTCATATTCTACCATGTTCTTTGTGTTTCTAAATTCTAGTTTAAGAACCATGGGTTCAAACTCTCCTTCAAGAGGTATTAACACTACACCTACACCAGATCTAGATGAAAAACAACTTTCATTGAACTCCAATGTCTAGATGCTTGTTGACTCTTCTTTCTCATTGAGGATTTCCTTTCTTAGGTCTTCATTTCTTTGTTTATTTAGAGCCTCTTCAGTAAAAAACATGTAATTACTGAACTCTATCTCCTAGTAGAGGATCCGAGCTTTAGGATCATCTAACTTTAAGATAGGAAATTTTGCCTTTTCTTTAGGTTCCAATTTGACTTTCTTGCTCCCTATGGGTATGACTGCTTGGGACCAGTCTAACTTTATTTCCCCTCCCAAATCCCTACAAAAGCTTCTGCTGAGAAGTAGACCATAACTTGTTGAAATCTCTACAACCAAGATAGTTAGTAATAATTTCTTTTCTAGATGAGAAGCTAGTGCCACCTGAGAATATTTGATTTTTCTAAGAAAGGAGACTTGTTTAGCATCCATTAAATAACATCTTCCTTGGAATTTAGTAAGGATGAGGCCTAGAACTTTAGCTATAGAGTAACGCATCACATTATATGGCTCACCTAAACCTATTATATAGTTACTTAATTTACACCCATTGATATACAGTGAGATGTAGAATGGGTCAGGTTTTTATTTCGGAAATGTCACTAAGATATTGAAATATTCTTGGTTAAACAAGTTAGATGTTAGAGATTAATCTTCTTCCCAAGTGGTAACATTATTATTCAAATCTGGAACACTTGCTTTACAACAATCTACTAATCTTTTTTAATTTGGAGGGATGAGATTTTAGATAATCAATGGGGGAAATTTGGATCTTTTATTCTTCGCAAAATTGGATGAAATTGAAAGAGGTCTTGTCCTTACCTATTTGGGATGTTGAAGTTCCTTGATCATTGTGAATATTATTTGATGAAGAAGTGGGCTTGTTTCCTAGAGCATGATTAGAGGATTGATTCTTGAGCTTTTGACCTCGGGTTAACACTATGTATAAAGTTCCATCAATGGTTGCTTAACATTCACCCTTTGGCTTAGAGTTAGATTCATATTCTAAAAATAAAATTTTAGAGTCTCCATTTGAGTATGAGTCTGACTCAAATCAAGGAGCTATGGTACTTAATTCATTTGTGTATCATAATTACATCATATGACTAGTTTCTAGATAGCTTTCACTATCATGATCTATTGTCAGATGAAACACACACATATTTCCTTTCTTGGGTGCCACTTCAACTACTAACCTTGATTGTGAACCTATTAGTTGCAGAATTTTTTTGTCATTATTCCTTCCCAATAAGTTTTGATAGTTTCATTGGTAAGAGTTATTAAACCTAGGTAATTTTCTCTTTACTACCACCAATTCATTTAATAACTTTTGAAGCATCTCATCAGATGAGGTAGAGTTTCTAGAAATTCCTCTAGTTTGGAGTTCTCTTTTCCTCTTCTCAGTGGAGATTAGGTCATCTTCAAATTTGACCACCTTCTTTTGTGAATCTTCTAAATCTATAGGATGGGCCCTTCTTAAGTCATAATTGATATCTGAGGGCATTACATTTATAAATAACATTTTAAGATTACCAGTGATAAGTCTATTAGTAGTGGGGATTTTACTAGTGATCTTATTAAAAGTTGCAACAAAATCCCTCACTCATGGTAGGTTGTTTTTAATAGATGTCAATTATGTTAATAAGACGTGTTCATCTTGTGCCATTTTGAATCTTGTCTTGAAGACTATCCTCATGGTATCCCAATTAGTAATTGAGCCATCATCAAGATGATAGAACTAATCTGCTACATTTTCTATCAAAGTTTTGACAAATAGCCTTACAACTACATCCCTACAAGAAACTCCTAGGATGTAAGTGGCTGCAAAAAAGGCTTTAATATGCTCATTTTTTGTAACCTTCCCATCACCTAAAAATTTAGGGAAATTATTCCTTGAACAAAATGCTAGTGGGTGATAACCCGTTAGTGCAAACAGGCTTGTTGTTGCAGCCCAAGGAGTAGCCATAATTGTTCTAGCAAGATATGCCAGAAAATTAGCAACAGGAGGAGCAGTCACTTCGTGTAAGGCCAATACCTAACATGTAGTATGTGAAGAGCTTTGGTTTCTAATAGGTGAAGGTGGTCTGCTTCAACTTTTCTTATTACCTTTTTGCTCAAGAATATGTAGGATGGGAAAACCAAGTTCTATAAGCTTTTCAAAAATGGGGTCTTGCTCACCTCATTCTTTGGTACTTCTAAGGAACCTTTTTAGTTCCAAGATGCTAGTTTAGTTTTGTCTTTGAGCTTCATGAGCTAACAATCTTTTTTCTCTTTAGATTTCTCTCCTTTGAAAAAATCTTTCTAATGCTTTAGCCCTAGAGTCTTCTTCTTCCAATACTTGGCTAGCATTCCTGTAGTGTTTAGCATTCCTCCTATTTCTCCAAACAAATGTATTAAGAGATGCGATTATGTCTTCTTGGTCATGTTGGAAACCAAGGTTAGGTTGGAGCACTAGGACTATATTCTCACAAGGTAGTACCACTTTCTCTCATGTTATAAAGTGAAATAGTCAAGTGACTATTTGTCTACTCCCAGAAGAGTTGCCAAAAATTTGTTGGTAAACATATTTGCTCTTTCCAGTTTTGACTCACAAGTGCCCTAATTTGTCAACAAACTTGGATTACGACAGTTTGGAAAGTTGCTTCTAGGAAGGCTAACTTCCCTCTAAATTGTTAGGTACAACTCCCTCTTGTGGATTTTAAATGAATTTTGTTTATCCTAAGTTTAATGGGTTATGTTCTTAACTTGAGAATAGGAGAGGTTAATCAAGTTAGAACTATACAAGATTTAACCTAGGCAAGAAATGATTTCGAAAAGACTAAGTAAGTTTATGAGATTCACACATCCTATGAACTCACAAGACCAAATGGTTCTAATATGCATGCTAGTTGTTGCTAAGTTAAATTTATCTGAAACAAAATGTAGAAAAAGGAAAACTAAATCACGAAAAAATGCCTAAGAGATCCCTTGCAAACTCATAATGAAAATACTTATCATGATCAGTTTGCTACCTAAAAATAGGGGAATGAAGCTCTCTTCTTTCCTTTTTAATTTAGACAAAGAGAAGATAAAACCATTAAAATCTAACAAATTGGAACAAAAAATAATTGATACAAAATACCATTCGATTGACTCTACAACATCAAGTACTTCACACCAAAAATTAGCCAACCTTTTATTAATCTTTTCATCTCATACATATAAGACTCAGAGATGACCATTTGATAGGAAGTTAAATCAGTTCATCTCCCTAAAAAATGATAAATGGAACAGAGCCTAATTTCCCATTACAATGATTACATAAAAATATGAAAGAAATAGAAAATGAATTACTTTGCTTTCTTTCCTTTTTTTAGTTTATCTCAAGAGAAATTTAGAGTGCTCTCAGGCTAGGTCTTTGATGAAACCCAAATAGTCTTGTAGTTCTTCCATGGCCACGTGCACACCTCCACCAACCTTCTACAATTTAGATATTTTGTTCTAAGGATTAGAAGCTATTTTTGTTAGACCATCTATAAAATTAGATAATTTTTTTTGCATAATAGGTACTCCAATGATTACCTTTACTTACCCATTAGACTATGAATCTATGTGCAAGGCTCTTAATAGTTCATAATCTCTATCCTACTCCTTCTTTACTTCAGCTTTAGTTTCCTTTAGTCCCTCCTCTACAACTATGATCATTTTGGACTTGAATTACATGGTCTAAAACTATTCAACTAATGGCTCATCCCCTTTAGGCAAGATATTTTCTTCTACAACCTCCTTTGTCCTCATGTGAATAATCATTTTCAATAAGGAAACACAATCATCACTCTTGATTTTCTTTGCAGCCAAGATGGCTCTATTTGATGATATATTTTCCTTCTCTATTTCTAGCCTTAGTATAGTATTTCCAATCTATTCTATGATGGAGGGTCATTTGATCTTGATTTTTTTGCTCTACTCTCTATCGATTTTCCTGAAATTCTTATCTTTCTAGAGCTAGGAGATGAGTGCTTGAACATTTGCAGCAGTGGGATCACTAGTCATAGGCATCTTAGAAATGCTTGTGAATGGGGTGACCAATTGCTAGATGAAACCATTCAATTCTTGTATCTCTGCCTTCATTCTGACCTTTGAAAACTTGAGGCTTTCTAATTTCCATTTAATCACTTCACTTGTTGACTTCCATAAACCAACCATGGTGTAATGTCCAGCCTCTCCAAGATCCATGGAGTGTAAGGCAAAATCATCAGTAGACATGTCCTCTAATCTTCCATCCTTGATGGGCTTGGAACTTCCATGGTCAGATGCCCTATTTTAGGGTCTTGTCCAAGCATGGCCAAAGTCTTTTTCTTCTTGACACTGGTCAATGCTGATTTAGAGTGGATGGCAAGAGACAGAGTATCTTTATTGGGGGCACCTTTATCCTTCCTCTTTCTTTTTCTCTCTAAGGTACCCTCCAACCTTGAATCTATACTTATTACTTTAGAGGTCATTCTTAGAGAATCTATGCTAAACATCTTCCTTTTGACTGGAGTGGTGGCTTTGGCAGTCAAAGATTAGGATTCTTTGGAGTTTGTGAAACCAGCTACAATGAGCCTTGAGCTTTCTCCACTTCTTTGTATTTATTTTCTACCTCATCAGATTTAGTGGATTCGTTGTCACTACTTCCACTATCTCACAAATCTATCACTTGTACGTGAAGTCTACTTGGTAAAAGGAGTGTAGGGCTCACTGACATGATTGTACTACTATGAGGTGAAGGGGAGGAGTGGCTACAATGTCTTTGGCTTCTTTCACATTCTTGTTCTCAGCATCCGACTGGGATGTGATCACTTTGAGGGAGCCATCATGGCAAGTTTTCACAATGGGGATGTACTTATCAGGAGGTTGATCACCTCTATCAGATGGTTGGGCTAGTCCTTGGGTGATAGCTAGTGTTACACCTGATTTACCACCTTGAGAGGAAGGAGCCACTACAACTGCTAGAGAGGCTTGAGTTGTGACACTTTTGCTTCAAGTCTTCTTTGTTGTGGTCCACTAGATCCATTTCCTAGTTCTCTTGATAATTTAGGCCATCATCACCTCGGGATCTTCACATGCATCTTCATAAGGCTCATAACTAATAGGAGTGCCCCATAACTTTGTCAGATATGCATTACTGTACATCTTTTGTCCATCATCCTCAATTCCTTCAATGTCAACATTGATCTCATATATTTTTACTTGATCTACTATGAGCCTAGTGAAAGTACAATCATGACTCTTGAACTCATCTCTACAATCACCCCAGATGTCTTCTATGGTGGTGATATGTTTAATCACAATCCCAATCTATAAAACCTCTCTTGTACATCCATTTGGGTCAAATGTAGGTCTTAAAACCTTATGCATTTCTAGCTTGTACTTCATCTCAAATACCTTAAGCATGTTCTTTACATCAAAATGAGATTTGCAACTAAAATCTCCCACCTTCATAAGGAACTTGTATACCTTCTTCTTTAAGCTCCCACTTAGGATGTTCACCTAAATTGCCTACCTCATGATCTTGATCAACATGATCATGTCACTCAAGTAACTTGGTAAATTCAAAGGGAACCTGTCAAAAGCTGCAAGATGCAAATATGAAAATGATGAGAACTAGATGAAAAATCTTCAAAATTGACTAATAACCACCATAGCTTTTGGGCTAAATCTTCTTTCTGGACACCCTTGAAGTTCCCTACAAATTCTCATAGTAAATGGACCATTAACTCTTATATACTCTACATAACTATTCTCCAATTATAAACAAGGGTAGAACTCATAAGACTTCACATCATCAGGAAAATTCTCAACCCTTGGGAAGGTAGACCATAATTGCAGATAAGATGACATATAAATGATGAAAGAAGACATATAGAATGTGTTGTAGAACATTGCAACACGAAGAGCATTTGATGGATTCTCTCTAACCACTTATGCCCAATCAATGTATTTGGTATCGAAAAAAATAACTTGCACCAGGAAGAAGTATTGTTCAACAAAATTCAAAGCTTCTACCTCACCTTTCAATTTGTGCAAGAGGACCATAATGTAGACAATCTTAGGCTTGAGATTAGTCCCAAATAGAGCCTTAGGGACTTTACTCTTGGTGCCTTGTAGCTTTTTGAACCATGATTGCATGATCTCCTTTCTCCAAATCATCTTCTTGGTAGAGAATTTAGAAACGGCTCTTCTGACTGTTAAGTCCAAAAATTCTTCCTACTGTGGAACTCAAATGAAATTTGCCACAATTTTCATATCAATAGATATCAATACTATGTTACCTGACAATAAAATTTTCGTAGTGTCTGGGTTATAATGATTTATGCATTCATAAAACAATTTAGGAGCCTAGACTACAATTGGAAAAATAGCTGCTTCAACTAGCTTGTATCCTCAGAGCTTCTCAGTGATGGGATGGATTGACTCTGATTTCACTCTCTTCTAAAAATCTTGTATGTCAAAGAAATAGAGAGTGGTATCTAATTTCACTCTCTTCTAAAAATCTAGTTGCCATTCTATTCGTGGGTGAATTTACAAATCTAGAAAAGTAGAGAATAGTAAATCCATAGATGTTAGCTTTTCAAATAGAGGTTGTACAAATTAATAGAATAATAGTTTGAGCAAGAGTGGTAATTTTTGCAACTATTCATGTATCTCTCTATATAGGAGTTTCAGACGAGCTCTTAATCTTTAACATTCACTCCACATGAATGAATTGAAGGAGAGGTCTATTGAAGGAGTAAATGCATGGTTTCAATGGATATCTTGATGTGTTTTTACTTTTCCATTGGCCCAAGGGTAATTGTATATCCTTTCACACTTACTCTCCCATTTTCTATTAAGTTTAGAAAGTCACAAATAGAGTACTCTGTAAGAGAAAACCCACATAGTCAAATTTTTCTTTAGTAACTTTCCCATAGTAGCTTAAGATAATCCTATCATTATCTTTATAGGCTTTGTGCACATTTCATGAATCCATTTTTCTCATAGGTTTAATTTTTTTGAAATCTAGAAAATTGTCCTCATGGGTTGAAAACCCATCAAGGAGAAGACAATTTCCATTTCTCTACCCATGCTTCCATCTTTACTTTGCCTTTGGTGTAAGGTTATCTTTGGCTTTGAGAAAGTCAAAAGTGAGTCTGGAAATCCATTATGGGCCCACCTCCTGTCTACTTTCCTTCAAAATTACCTTTTGTGGAAAACCAACTTCATGGGTAGGAAACCCACCGAGGAGAAGTTGATTTTAATTTTTTAACATAGAATGATTACTAAGACCTTGAAGATTCCTAGATGTTTCCTGAGGTAGATAATCATGAAGAGGAAAGGAAAACATCATAAGGCACTATAATTTGATCTCATTCTAAGTTTCATGTATTGTTTGAGGCTCTTTTTAGAAAATCACCTTCATGGGTAGAAAGCTTTCCAAGGAGATGACAAATTTTGGATTTTTGCAAGCCTCTACTTTCATTGAGTAAACAACAAATCACAAGCAGAAATAACTTTGGAAATGATCTTGGTATGAATAATATAAATTTCCATTAGATTGGGTCCTAAGCTACCCTTAGAAATCCTAACTTGAAGAAGAGTACCACCCAACTATGAAGTGTGGAGAAGGAGAAAATGGAAAATTTGATGAAAACTCATTTCTCCTAGAGGCTTAGAACTAGACTCGGACACACCTAGGGAGATTACTGAAACACAAATTCCACTTAATTGGTTAGAGGAAGAAAAGTGGGGCAACAATGTACAACATATGTTTAATGCATGCCATTATTAGACTTACAAATTTGATTCACCAGATTTTTCATCTATGACATTGTTGCTTATCATATTATATATCTTTTTTTTCTTCGTTACCTTTTATATGCTTCATGTATTTCATTTTAATTTGTATCCAAAATAAGGGTAGGAATCATTATAATAATGTTTGATAGTATCTTTTGACATGTGAACATGGCTATGATATTAATTTGTATTTAGATTGTTCAAGTTATGAGTACTTTTGATTATGAGTAACTTATTTGGAGTGTTTTTTAAAGATTAAAATAGTGAAAATTGAATTCTTATTATTGTTATACAATGAACATTAAAATTTGAATCTTGAGTTGGCTGCATTATAAAAATGTCTAATCTCAAATCTTAGTGTCATTATAAGCATGTCAAGAATTTATATATGCTTTATCTTCACAACATGAGAAGAATTGAAATAAATTTTTTAATTTATGCATGATATTGGTTATCAAGATTACTTTCTTATCCATCACTTTGAGATTTTTATTCATGGAAGCACATTATATATGTCCTTATGATTCTAATAGCTATCATTGTTGCATCTTTTCGTAAATATATTTTGTGTGTCATTATCCACTATGCATTGACTGCACTATCTTTGACCTCCTTTGTATGGTGATGGTTTCTAAACCCCTAGGATGTCATCTTCAACTTCTGATATGTATTTCATTCTTATAAGTATCAACAAAAAACATTATAGCATTGTCTAGTATGCCCAAGAATGTTTGAGTGATTAATGGGGTGGGACAAGCTTGAGACTATGGTTTACCTAGCCACTCAGAGCTAACAAAGTAGATATTATGGTCCCACAATGAATGATTAGAGAGATTCACTAGTTGATGACTTTGAATTGCACAACACTGCAAGTTTCAACATCACCCGAGATAGGGGCACAAAATTAAAATGTAATTAAATCTTAAAAAAGAGAGAGAGGTTATTGTAGACCTTAAAAAAAAAATCTTGTAGAACCTAACATTGCATTGATACCTCACACAAGCTCTAATATATGACCTATCAAAGATCACTTCCTTATGGCATTAGTGACCCTTAGGGTCAATTTCATCTGGCATACCTGAGAATGTTTGAGAGGTCAATAGGGTGGGATGAGATTGGGACAAGGGTTTATCTAGACACTTAAAGATAATGAAAAGGGAAAATCAATTCCACAAAGAATGATTAGAGATATTCACTAGTTGGAAAATTTGAACTGGCCAATACAACAAATTTTAGCATTACTTGAGATAGGTGCACAAACTTAAAATGGAATAAAATATCTAAAAAGAGACAAAGGTTAATATAGGTCTAGACAACTTGATCCTGTACCACCTAACATTGCATTGATACCTCAGTCAAGCTTCAAGATATACCCCATCAAATATCACTTCACTTTACCATTTAGTGACTCTTAGGGTCAATTCCATTTGGTGTGCTCAACAATATTAAAGTGATCAACAAGGAAGGATGAGGTTGGGACTTGGGTTTACTTTACCACTTAGAGATAACATAGTAGATATTTTGGTCGCATGAAAAATAGTTAGAGAGATTCACCAGTAGGTGAGTTTGTACGAGCCAACACTACAAGTTTCAACATCACCTAAGATAGGGGAAAAAAATCAAAATGGAGTCAAAGCTCTAAAAAGAGAGATATATCATCATAGGTCTCAACAACATGATCATGTAGCACCTAACATTTCATCTATACCTCACATGAGCACCAAGATATGCTCTATCAAAGATCACTGCCTTGTGGCATTTAGTGGCTCTTGGGGTTAATTTTTTCCCAGTGCCTGAGAACGTTCAAGTGATTAATGAAGTGGGACAAACTTGGTATTGGGGTTTATCTAGACACTCAAAGGTAATAGAGAAGACATTTTGTACTGGTCAACACTACAAGTTTCAACATCACCTGAGAAAGGGCCACAAAATCAAAATGAAATTGAATCTCAAAAAAGTGAGAGAGATTATTGTAGGCCTTCACAACAATATCCTTTATCATTTGAAATTACATCAATACCTCAAACAAGCTTCAAGATAACCCCCATCAAGGATCACTACCCTATGGCATTTCATGACCCTTAGGTTCAATTATATGTGGTGTGCCCTAGAATATTTTAGTGACCAATAGGGTAGGAAAAACTTGGGACTATTATTTACCCAGCCACTTGGAGCTAACAAAGAAGACAATTTGGTCCCACGATGAATGGTTAGATAGATTCACTAGTTGGTGACTTTGAATTGGTCAACACTATAAGTTTCAACATTACCCTACATAGGGCTACCGATTGAATCTCAAAAAAGTGAGAGGTTTTTGTGAGCCTCTACAATATAGTCCTATAGCACCTAACATTTCATTGTTACCTTGCACAAGCTCCAAGATATGCCCCCTCAAATATTACTAACCCATGACATTTAGTAACCCTTAGGGTCAATTCCATCCAACGTGCTCAATCATTTTTTAGCAATCAAAAAGGTGATGCAAGCATGGGATTAGAGTTTACCTGGATGCTTAGAGATAATAGAGTAGATAGTTCAGTCCCATGATGAATTGGCCGACACTACAAGTTTCGACATCACTTGAGATAGGGGTGAAAAATTAAAATGAAATCAAATAGAGAGAGGTTATTTTAGGCCTCAACAGCATGATCTTGTAGCACTTAAGATTTCATCGATACCATACACAATCTCTGAGATATGACTCATCAAAGATCACTTCCCTATGGCATATAGTGACCCTTAGGGTCAATTTTGTATGGCATGCCCAAGAAAATTTGAATGATCAATGGGGTGGGACAAGATTGGGACTTGGGTTTACCTAGTAACTAAGAGCTAATAAAGTAGATAGTTTGGTCCCACAACTAATGATTAGAGAGATTCACTAGTTGATGACTTTGAAGTTGCCAAAACTACAAGTTTCAACATAACCTAAGATAGGGCCACAAAATCAAAATAGAATAGAATCTCAAAAAAATAAGGGAGGTTATTATAGGCCTTGACAACATGATCATATTGCATTAATACCTTTCATGAGCTCTGAGATATTCCCTATCCAAGATTGCTCCCCTATAGCATTTAGTGATAGTTAAGGTCAATTCCATCTGATGTACTCAAGAATGTTCAAGAAATCAATGGGGTAGGAATCATAGGTAATAGATTATAAATGCTTAGTTAAAAGTAAAATATAGACCAAAGATTGAATAATCTAAAATTTTTTGATAGGAAGAATAGATCTAATGTAAGATAAGTCAACAATTTTTTTAACTAGATAGTAATAGATCTACTTTAAGATAAGTCAACAAAAATTTCAATTGGACAATAATATTAATCTCTTAATAGTAATGATATCAATTTCTATGTACAACTTATCTCTAAAAGGCACCAATAGGAAAGAGTAAGAGAGAAAACCTCCTGTCTTGCCCCAAAAAAACATGAATTATAAATGTTACATCAAAAGTTTTTGTAATTATATTCAATCTAATGAACCAACTAGATCTTCTCTACATTTTACTATCTTAAGTATTGCCTTGTAGTCTGACTCGTGAACCTTCCAAAGAGTCTTATTATGTGGTTTTCCTCTATATTTGATTTTTTGGAAATATGAGATAGGCTAAGTTACTGAGAGGGGAAGGGTGAATCAATAAATTATAAAAATTAATCTTTATTCACCAATTAATCCTTCATATGTATTTTGATCTAATTGCATTCATGATAAACTTAAAGCATGAAAATATTCATAACACTTTGATAGAAAATATGGTAACCCAAAAACCTTCCAAATAGAAAGTAAAATTGGGGTGGGGATGATACCCACAAGCTTTAGTACTGTAGTATAAAGTTTTCTTTTTAAGGCTTACAATGATCACTTCTGATGATCTTCCCTATTAGGAGCAATGAGGATTGCTAGGTGTACCTTGCCAAATGATTTACAAAAATACAATGAAATATGCACACGATAAAGAGATTTACAAATGATTGTTATGTCTACCTTGTGAAAGGATTTAACTGTTCTGCCTATTAGGATGAACAAATGGCTGATCACTAATCAGCAACCTTGATTTTCTTAATGAGATTCCTTTGGATTGTAATAATCACCTTGCTATGATATATAAATATTTGCTACTCCATATACTCCTGTAGCTTTTTTACTTTGCACTTCTTCTCTTTATTTATCTTCTTAATATTCCATATTTCATGCATTGGATGTGACACAATACATTACATATATACCAATCGAAATTAGTATTCAACAAAGTTGGATACAATAAAAGTTTCACCAAAATACACTAAGTCAGCCCAAATGAAGTTACTTGGGTTTTGAAGTAAAAACTTAGTGAGGTTCTGATACTTGACAAACATTGCCAATGCTCGGCATTGTCATGTACTTGATAGATGTAGAAGCTTGGCTCATACTAATCACTTCCAAGTAATCTAAACTCAGTTTGCACTAGTGACTCGATGAACACTGTGAAACTTTTCATATGAACTGAATCACTTGATTCACATTGCATAACTCTATTAACACTAGATTCACATTGTTGACATTGCAAACTTGGTAAGCATTGGAAAAGTCAATTTTCCCTGAGAAACCTTGTAAAAATTTTGAAGCTTATTTTACATTGATAATCACCAACTAGTAGATGTTTCTTGGTGAAAACTAAATATTGTTCATTAAATTCAGTAGCAACTGTAGAATTTGATAAAGCTCAAATTACTTGGTTAACACTATTAATTGTACAGTAAGCTCGATAAGTGCTAGTTGTCTAATGAAGTGTGTATGTCACTAATAAAAAAACTTGACTAAAATGCAAACAATATCTCTCTTTAGCATTAGTGACAAAAACACTTATTAATCAAAATTGAATTCTCTAAAAGTTCAAAATAATCTTTAGTCTCCATCCTATATCTTCAACTCAGTAACATACTCTATTTTTGAATTTTTTCAAAATTGCTTTTGTAATATATGTTTATCTAAATATCTATACATGTATATGTATAATATTATGTTGCTTGACCATACATATATATTCAATACAAACTATACATTATATACATCTTAGATCATCTTTTTCTTTTATTGTATCATTACATATTCTCCCCTTTTATATGACATATTATATTACATCTTCTCCCAATTTACAATATGCTTTACTCATCTTCTCTCCCTTTTTGACATAAATTCCAAAGGTGTATGCTACATTGTAATGCCAAAATGTGACAAGAAGTTAGAATGTACTTTAGAATTAATGACATTATCTTGTGCTAGTTTTCTTGCAATACCTTTATTGCATGCAATGCAATCTAAACTTCTACTGATAATTCCATGGTGTGATTAGCTACAGAGAAGTTGTTATCATAGATGAGATTTTTAGCATGTGCAATATGCTTCTAAAATGCATCCATGTTTGGAAGAATCATGCCTTGTATATCTACAAGTGTGGCCCTTATCTTGGCTTCTTCCCTTAGAAATCCTTCTTACATGTTAGTTAGAACTCTGATCTTTGTATAAGGAGAAAAATTGTAGCTCGGGTCAAGTGATAACTAGTGCACACTTTCCTTCAAATCTTTGTCTATCTTGGAGAGTTTATCTTTGATTTTCTATGTGAAGGTAGATGTATCATAGAGTTTACAAAGTAGAGAAGTGACATTGTTGGTAGAGATTTCAAATAAGCTTAGAATAGTAGACAAGTCTACTTGGTATATTGAAATCTTTTGTTCTACTAGATCCAATACTTTATTTTCAAATTTCTTCTCTGCTCTTTGAAACAATTTTTCTTGTCCATACAAATCTTCATTGAATTTCTAGACCACTTCTACTAATTGAGCCAAAATAGGTTGAGAAGTGTCAACCTTAGTGCTAAGTGCATTTGCAAGAATGTTCTTTGCATCTTCAAGCACTTGATGTTCTCTATTTCTTTCCTCTTTAAGGTTCTATTTCTTAGCTTTCTTCTAAAAAAGCTCTCCTACTATATGCATTTGATCAGGATTTAGATTAGAGATATCCTAATTCAAGATAACTATACCCTCATCAAGATCAATGTCTTCTTCCTTGTCTTTGCCTTTCTTGGAAACTTTTGTACTCAATTGAGGGTTGGTCTCAACTATCTTTGTACTTATTATTTGCATGCTTAGAATAGTAACAATAGTCGAAGGACTGGCAATAAAAGTAGATATTGCACTTATTGAAGAAATACCTTGTTGTTGAGTGACCAAAATTGATGAAGGAGGAAACATTGACTACTCAGTAGATGAAGTGATGGTCACTTCAGTCAACAAAGTACTGAGCTAAATAGGTGCAAAGATTGGTTGAGTGCTTGGATTTTTAGTGTTTTACAGAACCAACTTGACATTATCTTTCTCTAAGCTAGATGAATTTAAAGCTTTGCTCAAAGAGTGATGAAGTGAGGCTATAACCACTACTACAATCCTTTTAGACCCAATCTCCTCAATGCTTTGAATCTCAGGGAGAATCTCCTTGGTGGCTTGTTGCTCTTGTTCCTCATCATCTTTATTCTCATCATTTATTTCTTCTTCATCATCTTTTCCTTCTTCTTCCTTGTCATCTTCACCATCATCATCCTTATCACTGACATGAACAAAAAAATCACTCTACTTATGAAGATTGTAGATGTTCTTCCATGTGTTAGTGGCATTCCTTACCACACGTTTAATTTTGTTGATCAGTATCAGACAAGTGTTAAATTTCAATGTATGTTTTTCTTCATTCTTCTTGATGGATTCTTTCACTTCTTTATTATTCAATCTTAGCATGGGTTGCCTCAAAGTTTTCTCATATATTTCTTTGGCATTTTTCTTGGCATGTTCCCATCTTGGCTTAATTTTATCTATTAATTTATTAGGAATTTGTTGTGTAAGTTAGGCAGGATAATATTCCATTTACCTATCTTAGACATAATCATGTCTTCAACTTGCTTCTTTTCCTATGTAGTTCTAGTCTCATACATTAACGATTTGAAAATTTCCATGCCAGCTCTAGGATCAGTATTTTTTAAATTTCTCTTGAAATGTGGGTTGAGGCCATTTGAAAATCACATATACCACTTCTTCACCCAAATTTAGTTTCTTTCTAGATGCCCTTCTTGTAAACACTAAACTAGATGACTTGGCAGGTTTGGTTATGATAACCTTACCTTTCTTCTTGATTGGCTCTTCTTCTTTTGATTTTTCCTCATCTTCTATATCATCTTCTTCTATATCATCTCCTTTACCTTCTGCCAATAAGAGAGTAGAGCTAGTTTATTTTAGTTTAGCTACCCTTTTCTTTCCTTTGTTGACAGTTTGAGGAAGTTTTATCTCTAATTCAATTTGGGCTTTAGCTTCATCAAATGTACCAATGTATGTAGCATTTGGATCCACAAGCTCATTTAACAATGCCTCAATAATATCCCTAGTGTCATTAATATTGACCTCATAACCCAGAGTTTTGACCCATACAATTCTGAATTTGATTGCTTGTATATACACTTTGTCATAATATACCATAAAAAATATCATCCTTCTAGTCTTCTAAAAGTTTCTTTGGTATTATAAATCTATGATTCATCTTATCCTTGAATGCATCAAAATAGTTGTCCATGATACAGACATAATTTTCCCCCATTTTTGCTATATACTCATTGATTTGATAAAGAACATGCACATATTTTCTCCATACAACTACACCTTTTGAGGGGAAAAAGTTTTGTATAAAGAAAAATAAACATGTTAAAAGTGAACCAAAATTACAAGGGTTATTATTCAATGTCCTAATTCTTTCCATATTTTTGTTGAATTGGTTCAACATCAACTTGACAAGGTTAAAGGACATGTTGTTCTTGATCACTTTAAAAATGAGATCCACTGCTTCATATGATACACTATTGAGTCGACTAGAGCTATATATCTTGTGTGTAATTACATCTATTCCAAATGTTAGCTCCATTTCAATAACACAACTGATTTTCATACCCCTTCTATCCTATTTAGTAAGGGTTTTCTTCTCTAGTTCTACCCAACCTAGGGTTTTGGTGGGTTTTTCCTTGGCTAACATTGGAAGTCCTATGATTTAATGAATCATTTTTTTGTTATGGGAATAGGCTTCTCCAACCATAACCACCTACTGTGCACATAGATAAGGATAAACCTTATCCATTTTATTTGAAATTTTGGGGCGTGTGTGAAATGTGGGTTAAACTCTTGGTTTCTAGGTGTTGATGGTCCAATTTCAACACACCATTCACACACAACTTTTGAAAAGTTTCATCCATTTCTAGGTTCCTATATCTTGATTCAAATAGAGAAAATGTGAGCAAATATCATTAACCAACAATACCTTAGATGGAATTTGAGATTAAGCTCCAGTTGGATCACAAGTTTTCGTAATAGCTAGACTCAGCTTGAAATTTGGTGCTTTCCATTAAACTCTTTGGACTAACATCTAAAATCCTTTCTTTGTCTTACTAACAGAAGATGCCATTGCTTGGTAGGGTTTATGAAAACATAGAAAACTTCAACAATAATTCACACAAATTTCTTGGATGCACATAAATCACTCTTCACAAATAGCTCTTAGAAAATTCACAGTGATAAATGAATTCAAGTTTTCCTTTTTTATCAAATTTCACCTTTTAATAGCCATAAATGCTTGGCACATTTTCTTGGTTGATGATAAATTCTCTTCCACTCAGCTTGAATTAATTTCTCGGTAGGAACATTCATGATTTGGGGTCTACACAAGAACCTAATTACTCTCGAACTTACACGGAAGGGTCTTGCAACCCAACCTAGCTTGGTAGGTCTAGAATTTTCTTAGACACTTGGTGATCACTTTGCATCTTGAATGCTAATATGAATCTTTCCTTCTAGCTAACTGGAACTGATATAAAATGTATGATTTAGAATCTTAATTCTAGTTATTCCTATGGTAGATCATGTAGAAATTCTTGAGGCACCCAATTCTTGAGTGACATGTGCTTCATTGCTCGGACTTGCATTCTTAGAAGAATTTAGAATCTACTACTATCTCATTTTCTTTCTAATGTTATCATCCTTGGATTTCTTTTCATCTTCAATTCTTCTAGTGTTCATACAGTTCTTCGCAAGTTGAAAAAGTTTTGTACAAATGAAACATCTTTTAGTAGTGTCTCTTGTCCTCATGTGATTTTTTACATAGTTTATTTCAATGCATCCAAATTCTCCACAGTAATGACATTTGCACCATGTGTTGTAGTCCCAACCAAATATAGCTTTTACAGTTTGATCTATTGGATTCAATATGTTAGTTTTGTATTTAAAAGATTTGTGCCCATGCTTCTTGCATTTGTGACATTTTCCCTCAAATTTAGGTTTTTCTTTGGATTCATTAGCTCAATGACCATGCATATTGTAATTGTAGCATTTTCCATTGAATTCAGCTTTACCATTACTCCAACATTTGTTTGATGTATGACCTAGCTTACCATAGTAACTACCAATAGGTCTTTGATTCTTTTGAGCTCCTTGCTTGGATGATTTTCCTTCTATTGTATATCAAATTTCTGCTTTGCCCTTTTTTCTATATTGGATTTTCTCATTCAATTGATCCATGTCTACTTGATATTTTATCATACTCTCATTGGTTTTCTTTTCAGTGTTTAGATCATTCTAAAATCTTTCATTCTCTGATCTTAGATTCATGATTCCTTCATTTGCATTAGTAAGTTGATCAATGAAGTCTACATATTGAAGGGATAGATTCATATCTCTGCTATCTTGCTCTTTCTCATCTTGATGATGGATCATGTAGTATGATCTGAAATGTTGATGGTTAAAAAACACACACAATCAAATCCAAAAAACTTCTTTTTAACAAATGGATTGTGTAAATTTGATGATGTTAACAGAAGGGATATATATTGAATTTCATTATTCTTTCCTTTTAGCTCTTCTTTTATATTGTTTTTCTATCCCTTGACTTCACACAATCTTACTAACTAAATTTATTACTCTCTTTTTAGCTTTCTATTTTCTTCTTGAAGTGTACCATTCTTTTCTAATAGTTATTTTATTTCTTCATTAGCTTCATCTGAATTACTTTCCGAATAGATGTCTTCAATTCTTTCTTCAATGTAGAGTTTGTCATTCATCTGTACTACAAGATCTTTTCTTCTTTTCAAGGATTGAGAGAGTCGTTCCTTTTCTTTCTTAAGTTTTTCAATAGCCAATTCAAAATCGAGCTTTTCATTATCAATAGTCTTATCAAGTCTGAATACCTTCATAGCCTCTAATCTTTGCTCAAGTCGTTAAACTTTTTTTTGAGAACCACAAAACTCTGATACAAATTGTTGGAAATACGAGATAGGCTCAGTTATTGAGAGGAGAGGGATGAATCAATCACTTATAAAACTTAATATTTATTCACCAATCAATCCTTCATTTTTATTTTGGTCTAATTGCATGCATGATAAATTGAAAGCATTAAAACATTCATAATGCTTTGACACACAATATGGTAACCCAAAAACTGTCCAAATAGAAAGTAAAACTAGGGTGGCGATGATACCCATAACATTTAGTATTGTAGTATAAACTTGCCCTGTTAAGGCTTATAATGATCTACCCTATTAGGAGCAATAAGGACTACAAGGTCCACCTTGCAAAAGGATTTAAAAACATACAATGAAGTATACACTTGATAAAGAGATTTACAAAAGACTATTAAGTCTACCTTGTGAAAGGATTTAACTATTCCACCTGTTAGGATAAAACAATGACTAATCTTTGATCTGCATCCTTGATTTCCTGAATGAGATTCCTTTGGAGTGTAATGATCACCTTGTTGTGACAGATAAATCTATGTTGCTCCTTATAATGTTGTAGCCTTTTTACTTCACACTTCTCTTTATTTATCTTCATAATATTCCAAATATCATGCATTGGATGTGATACAAAACATTACATATATACCAATCCAAATTATAGTTCAACAAAGTCGCTACAATACAAGTTTCACCAAAATCCACAAAGTCAGTCCAACTATAATTACTCAAGTTTTGAGGACAAACTTGGTGAGGTTTTGATGCTCGACAATAATTATCAATTCTCAAAATCATCATGCACTTAGTATACGTAGAATCTCGACTCATACTAATAACTTCCAAGTAGTCTGAACTTGGTCTGTATTGGTGACCCAATTAACACTACAAAATTTGACATAGAAATTGAATCACTTGATTCACACTACATAGCTTAGTTAAAAATTGATTCACATTATTGAAGTTGTGAACTTGGTAAGCACTAGAGATCATGGATTTCCTTGATAAAGTTGGTAAATACTATGAAACTTGGTTTACACTAATAATCACCAACTTGGTAGATGCTTCTCATTGCAAACTAAATATTGTTCCTTGAACTCGATAGAAACTGTAGAGCCTAGTAAAGCCTAAATTACTTGGTTAACATTGGTAACTATACAATAAGCTTGGTAACTACTCACTATCTAATTAAGTGTGTGTGTCACTATTAAAGAAACTTGACTGAAATGTCAACATGATCAAGTGGATATTTGATGTGACAAAAAGGTTCAAATAATGAAGAATCTTCCTCTCTATTTTCCAATCCTCAAATAAACACAAGTTAAGGTTTTTCATAGAATATCATCTAAGCCATGTACTAGTTACAACCACTGCACCTATATGGTACTATAAAAATTCACCATTTGTAATTGAGTGATCCAATTTTTTTTCTTAGACAAAATGACACAAATACTAATCTATCCTTTCTTCATTATCTTTAGTTGCAATAATAACAAAAATATGGCATGCAGTGATAGATTTACATAATATGCTCATTAATTCAGCAAATAGTTCGGTAAACAATATGAGTTTACACACACACACACACATGCGCGCGCGTGCATGTGCACACATGCACACACACACGTGTGTGCGTGCGCATGCACACACACACACACAAACACACAAATACACATATAAAACCACATTGAACTAGATCAAAAAAGTGGTCAAATTCAATGAATGAATCCATCTCTACCATTTTCAATACTCATGGGGGATGATAGGTGTCAATTGGGTCCAAAACATGTATATCTCATTTGTTTATCCATTTAGTCAACTCACACTCATCCCAAATTTTCCTCTGCACACGATGGACTAAAGTATGCCATTTTTTGCATGGATACTCCATGAACCTAAATTAGAGCTTCTAAAAGAGTGCAACTCACTTGATCGTATTAGTGTGCAATAATCCTCATATGGCCAACAATTTATATTCAATATGTAATACTAACATACCCAACATTTTTTATGAATTAGGGGATGGTCAACAATTTATGGTCAGTGTGTAATACTAAAATTTGGGTATGTTGGGTGAATGTATGAATGTTATGTGAACAAATATGGAAACCTGTTGAGAAGTTTACTAATTTTGTTGCACCTAATTTTGTGGTTTTAGTGTATAGTTCTCTATGAAGTCTACAACCAAAACATTGGTATCTAGTGTAAATGTATCCTTGCACAACTTGAATTGTGAATCCAACCATAAAGCTCTATGTGTATGCCTTGCATACTAGTAAAAAAATCTTTTCATGAAAAATATTTACATATTTTGACACATCATATGGTAACCCAAAAACCTTCCAAATAGAAAGTAAAACTGGGGTGGGGATGATACCCATAAGCTTTAGTACTACAATATAAAGTTTCCCTATAAAGGCTTACAATCATAACTTCTGATGATCTGTCCTGTTAGGAGCAATAAGGACTGCAAGGTCCACCTTGCAAAAGGATTTACAAACATAAAATGAAGTATGCACTTGGTAAAGAGATTTACAAAAGACTATTAAGTCTACCTTGTGAAAGCATTTAACTATTCCACCTGTTAGGATGAAACAGTGGCTAATTCTTGATCTGCAACCTTGATTTTTTGAATGAGATTCTTTTGGAGTGTAATGATCACCTTGGTATGCTAGATAAATTTTGTTGCTTCTTATACTACTATAGCCTTGTTACTTCACACTTCTCTTTATTTATCTTCTTAATATTCCATATATCATGCATTGGATGTGATACAATACATTACATGTATAACAATCCAAATTACAATTTAACAAGGTCAACCACAATACAAATTTCACCAAAATACATAAAGTCGGCCCAACTAAAATTACTCAAGTTTTGAAGACAAACTCGGTGAGGTTTTGATACTCAACAACCATTGTCAATGATTGACATCATCATGCACTTGATAGATGTAGAAGCTCGACTCATACTAATAACTTCCAAGTAGTCTAAACTTGGTCTACAATGGTGACTCAGTTAACACTATGAAACTCAGCATATAAACTGAATCACTTGATTCACACTACATAGCTTAGTTAATACTAGATTCACATTGCTGAAGCTGTGAACTTGGTAAGCAATAGAGAACTCAGTTTTCCCTGAGAAACTCGATAAACACTATGAAGCTTAGTTTACATTGATAATCACTAACTTGGTATATGCTTCTCAGTGCAAATTGAATATTGTTCCTTGAACTCAGTAGCAATTGTAGAACTCAATAAAGCTTAAATTACTTGATTAACAATGTTAACTGTACAATAAGCTTAGTAATTTTTAGCTATGTAATTAAGTGTGTGTGTGTTACTAATAAACAAACTTGACTAAAATGTCAACACAATCAAATAGATATTTGGTGTGACAACAAGGTTTAAATAATGAATAATCTTCCTCTCTATTTTCCAATCCTCAAATAACCACAAGTTAGGGTACTTTATAGAATATTGTCTAAGTCATGTATTGGTTACAACCACTACACCTATGTGGTACTGTAAATCTTCACCATCCGTAATTGAGTGATCCAATTTTTTTCTTGGACAAAATGACACAAATACTAATCTATCCTTTCTTCATTATCTTTAGGTGCAATAATAACAAAAACATAACATGCAGTGATAGATTTACATAATGTGCTCATTAATTTAGCAAATACTTAGGTAAAAGTTATGAATTTACACATACATACATACATACATACATATACATATATATACATATATAGATATACATATGTATATATATATATATATATACATACATACATATGTGTATATATATACATATATATACACATATGTATATATGTATATACATATATATACATATGTATATACATATATATATATATATGCATACATACATACATACATACATACATACATATACACATATATACATATGTGTATATATATGTATATATATACACATATGTATATATATATATATATATATCTATATATATATATATATATATATATATATATATATATATATATATATATATATATATATATATATATATATATATATATATATATATATATATATATATATATATATATATATATATATATATATATATATAAACCACATTGAACTAGATCAAAAAAGTGGTCAAATTCAATGAATGAATCCATATCTACCATTTCCAGTGTTCATGGGGGATGATAGGTGTCAATTGGGTCCAAAAGATGTATATCCTATTTGTTTATCCATTTAGTCAACTCACACTCATCCCAATTTTTCTCTACACATGATGGACAAAAGTATGTCATTTTTTGTGTGTGGATACTCCATGACCTGCATTAGAGCTTCTAAAAGAGTACAACTCACTTGATCCTCTCAGTGTACAATAATCCTCATATGGTCAACAATTTATGGTCAATGTGTAATACTAACAATTTAGGTATGTTAAGTGAATGTACGAATGTTATGTGAGCAAATATGGAAACCTATTGAGAAGTATAATAATTTTCTTGCACCTAATTTTTTGGTTGTAGTGTGTAGTTCTTTATGAAGTCTATAACTAAAACAATGGTATCTAGTGCAAATGTGTCCTTGCACAACTTGAATTGCAAATCCAACCATCGAGCTCTATGTGTATGCCTTCCATACTAGTAAAAAATCTTTTCATGAAAGATCTTTGTAAACTCATTTATTGGAATCTTTTTATTGATAAAATCACATCTTTTACCTTGTTTCCCATCTTTTAGAGCTTATTTCACTATCTTATATTTTACGTAATCTACTATATGCTTTCCAATTGCATGTGTACTTTCCATATGTTTACAATTTGATAAAAGCTTCAAAGAACGACAAATTAAGCATGTACCATCCAAACATGAAAACTTGTAAAATTATTTACCATCCCACATTTCATATGGTGCAATGTTAGTATTATCTATCTATCAAAGAATTCTACAAAATAGAGATTCACCTTTGTTATCTGGACCCATTATAGTGTTACACCACTAGACAATGTATTCTGCATCTATCAATGTTTTTCCATCTTTGTAATTTAACCCTTCATGAGCTAAAGCTCTCATGATGCATTCACTTGCACCACCATGCTCTCCCTTTCCATGAAAAGCCTCTATGAAATTCCATATTAATTGAATTATTGTTAGTCTATGGATCCTTCTAAATCAATAGAGCATTTGTGCATTCTTGAATTGAGATGTGTAGTTGTCTGAAAAATTGATGTGTTGACAATATGGTATGCCCCTTTTAGCTAATTTCCCATAAAATAGTTGAAAATAACCATGTACAAAATTTGTAGAATGTGATCGATCATTACTAATGTAAAAATGGTACTCCCTAAATAACTTCTTATCATCCTCTATACATGTAGGTGAATGAATGAATGTTATGTGGAAAAATATGGAAACTTGTTGAGAAGAAGAATAATTTTCTTGCACCTACTTTTGTGGCTGTAGTGTGTAGTTCTCTATGAAGTCTACAACCAAAACAATGGTATCTAGTGGAAATGTATCCTTGCACAACTTGAATTCCAAATCCAACCATCACGCTCTATGTGTATGCCTTACATACTAGTGAAAAATCTTTTCATGAAAGATCTTTATGAACTCATATATTGGAATCTTTTTATTGACTAAATCACATCTTTTACCTTATTTCCCATCTCTTAGAGAATATGTCACTACCTTATATTTTATGTAATCTACTATATGATTTCCAATTGCATATGTACTATCCATATGTTCACAAGTAGATAAAAGCTATAAAGAACCACAAATTAAGCATGTACCATCCAAGCATGACAACTTGTAAAATTGTTTACCTACCCATATTACACATAAATTATTGTATATCCCATTCATCTACCCATTTAGTCAACTCACACTCATCCCAATTTTCCTCTGCACATGATGGACAAAAGTATGCCATTTTTTTGTGTGTGGATACTCCATGAACCTACATTAGAGCTTCTAAAAGAGTGCAACTCACTTGATCATGTTAGTGTGCAATAATCCTCATATGGTGCAATGTTAGTATTATCTATCAACCAAAGAATTTTACAAAATATAGTTTCACCTTCGTTACCTGGACCCATTATAGTGTTACACCATTGGACAATGTATTTTGCATTTGTCAATATTTTTCCATCTTTGTAATTTAATTCTTCATGAGCTAAGGTTCTTTTGATGCATGCACCCACACCATCATGCTCTCCCTTTCCATGAAAAGACTTTGTGATATTCCATATGAATTGAATTCTTGCCAGCCTATGCATCCTTCTCAACCAATAAAACATTTGTGCATTCTTGAATTGAGATTGTAATGACCCTTTTTAGGTCATTCATTTTTTTTGGCTTTCTCTTTGACTACGACTCCTCTATTATTTGGTGCCTCCTCTTCTTGCATGTAGGTTTCCTTTCTTGGCATGTGTGGGTTTCTTTCACATCTCCACGTTGAGTATGTTGGCATCCATATATGTACACGATCAACCAACTATTCATTTATGTGATATACCCATCCTTGAACTTCTCCAATCTTATTTTATCTTATCCACATTGTAAGGTGGTTTCGGTACTGACGCAACTCCTTGCCAGAGCCTGATTGTAATGATTCAGTTTATTTTAATTCTCTTGTTTGCTTCAATTTCTTTATTTGAGTATGTATGCGTTTGTGGATTTGATTGGCAGTGGTGGAAACATCCATGTAATCCTCACAACTAACAAGATTTTGCCATTGTTATGTCTGTTCTTTCTCCATTGCTAATTGGTGTCCCATTAGTTTCTATTATGTTCTTTTTCCTCCGTATTTGGCCTATGCATCTTCATTGTTATTGCTTCAGTAATTTGTAAGAGATGTAATCAATTCCATCTCTTCCCTATTCCCCTACACATATAACATTTGATGGGATTTCTTTATACATGTTGGTCGGTATTGGCCAATAGTCACATCCTTAGGTGTTAACTAATTCATAGTTATGTTATATATATATATATATATATATATATATATATATATATATATATATATATATATATATATATATATATATATATATATATATATATATATATATATATATATATATATATATATATTTATATGTTATTTAAATATGATGGTTATCATATATATTTACCTATATTATATGTTATTATTACATATTTGATTGTATTATCATTTATATTAACTCTTGTATCATTAATTTATATAATATTATATCGATTATTTTATTAATCAATTAATATTATATATATTCAAATGTGATAATATCTAGATATGTTATTATTTCATTTTTTATAATGTAATTGTAACATTTATTTATTCTTATATCTTAATCTTATTATTATGAATAATAATAATTTATATTATTACTATGAATAATACAAATGATTAAGTAAAATAAATAGATCATAAGTATTTATCAATATTATTTCTTTTGTGAACAATCGATAATAGCATATGAACTATTATTATATTTTATCCAATTATAGGATTCTCTCTTAAAGTATAAAATAAGAATAGGGTAATATATATGTATTAAGGTACATATATACAAAGGCATGATATTAATACATTTGATATAATTACGTAATATTGAAGAATCATTCTAATCAATGAAATGTTGACTTGTTTTATTTTGAATATCAACTCATTTAATATTAGAATGGAGGTCGATGAATAAAAATCTACAAATGATGTGATAGATATCCTTTCTCTTGGAGACAAGGACATATTAATATGTTAACTTAATGACAAATTATATCATTATTATTATTAATTAATTTATCATTAAATCTTATAAATATGGGAACATGACAGTCTGGTAGATGCAATCAGAAATTTTCTTATTAGATAAGAAGACAATGTCATCAGTGACAATGACATCAGCTGTACAATCAACTTGCACACCTAGTGGCTCACAGTGAAACAAAGATGGACTCATTTTCCTAAAAGGAAAATATTTTGGAGATTGATGGAGATTGGAGAGATAGAAGTAGTGCTTTGAGTGGAGGAAGTAATTTGTTTTGCATAGGATGGCAGGATCACTGCTCTGATACCATTTGTAATGAACCCAAATTGGGGGTCTATCATTTTTCTATGGATGGTTTTCATGATTTCTATCTGATTCTGTATGATACCCTTTCGAAGTTACTATTCCACATAAATACATTTTAATAGTAAAAGACACATCTTTTCATAATAATAATTATATTATATTAATAATATATTTATATTAATAAGCTTTAGTTAATATATAATATTAATAATTATATTGTAATATATATTAATTTAATAATATATCAACTATACATTATTATAATTCATTATTAATATAGTATTTTTACATTGAAATATATCTTAGTAATCATAATATCATTATATTATATTATTATTATTTAAATTACTTGCCAAAATGGGGACATCACAGGAACAAACCTTAGAAATCTGTGATAAAAATACTGAATCAGAGACAAATTATAGTGTTTCTTTAGGGTTAACAGGCAACAAAAGAGAAGAGACTTGGAGAATGATATAATACAAATGTAAGACACGGAGAATAGGAGTTCAAATCAATCCTAAAATGCTCTTATCAAGATATGAGTAGCCACCATTGTCATGGTCATGAAATTTGAGCAACAATAATAAGTGTAACTATTTTTATGTGTGCTATGCTATAAGAAAGGCCAAAAATAAGGAGGTATCTATATGGTAATAAGGTATGGTAATGAGGTAAGTTTATATCTTCTTCATATGTTTTATTAAGAGATAATTGTTAGTGTCTTTCTTATTACTGACACATTTGTTATTGTAAAGAATATTGTATAATCTATCAATGATTCTAGTTACAAAGAAATGAAATCAAAATAGATGAAAATGGAAAATAAATATATGAAAAAGAAAAAAAGAAAAAAATAAAAAATGTTGATTTAAGGAAAACATAGTAATTAGAATACATTTCAATTATAGTATAGAGAGTCCATCTCTCATACAAATTATGTAATCTTAGATAGGGAGTTGGTGGGGGGAGAGGCAGAGTAATTTTGAGCACTTGTCGGATATGCTTGGAGCTTGTTTCATGCGCCCTTTGCACCGTCATTCTACCATTAAGATGATCGTAACAAGGAGAGGGAAAGTTGTTTGTGTACAATAAGAAGAAATCTTTCAAATGAATTAAGTAAATTAAATTTTATACTCATCTTCACATCCACATTATGATATCCTAAGGCAGACAGTTGGTGGAGGGAGAGGCAGAGTAATTTTGAGCACTTGTCGGATACGCTTGGAGCTTGTTTCACGCGCCCTCTACACTGTAAATCTACCATCTTATGATGATCATAATAAGGAAAGGGAGAAAGATTCCTTCCAAAGGATTATGTAAATAAGAAAAGAGAATGCTACCACTTTCCTATGGAGTTTGCAATAAGGAGAAAACAACCTATTTTAGTGCTAGTTAAGGGAAAGATAGTAATGGTTCCTTTTCACAAGAATCTTTCTAGCCAAACAAGCAATCCACTAAGTAGACCACCTCGTGTGGATGCCTAACACCTGCCACCGGGGCCATGGGGGCCAAAGTTCTACTCTTGGGCTTAGTATGGAATTGTCTTGGATTAACTTATTATTATTCAAATTTCTTTTGAAGCTTATATATATTTATATACATGTACTGATGCTTATTTTGTGGTTGCAGGGTTCATAAGCCTAATGAAGAAGTATAGTCATTGCACATTGTTAATTTTAGGATCTAATCAAGGTTATGTATGATGTGTCTACATCGTGTATGCTTCTTGTCTTCATCTATCTACACCGTGTTTGCTTCGTGTTTTCATTTATTAAAATGTATATTTTATAAATATTTTAGGCTTTATATGCAAATATGTTTGTATCTATGATTGATTTTTCTTGAGGACAAGCAAATTCGAGAGGGGAGGACTGTGATGTCCCCATTTTGGCAAGTAATTTAAATAATAATAATATAATATAATGATATTATGATTACTAAGATATATTTCAATGTAACAATACTATATTAATAATGAATTATAATAATATATAGTTGATATATTATTAAATTAATATATATTACAATATAATTATTAATATAATATATTAACTAAAGCTTATTAATATAAATATATTATTAATATAATGTAATTATTATTATGAAAAGATGTGTCTTTTACTATTAAAATGTATTTATGTGGAATAGTAACTTGGAAAGGGTATTATACGGAATTAGATAGAAATCATGAAAACCATCCGTAAAAAAATGATGAACCCCCAATTTGGGTTCATTACAGAGATGCACAATTGTCTGACAAAATGATGCATTGAAAATATGGTATGCCCCTTTTAGCTAAATTTCCATAAAATAGTTGAAAATAACCATGTACAAAATTTGTAGAATGTGATTGATTATTATTGATGTAAAAATGGTACTCCCTCAATATCTTCCTATCATCCTCTATAAATGTAGGTGAATGTATGAATGTTATGTGAAAAAATATGGAAACTTGTTGATAAGTATAATAATTTTTTTGCACCTAATTTTGTGGTTGTACTGTGTAGTTCTCTATGAAGTCTACAACTAAAATAACGGTATCTAGTGGAAATGCATCCTTTCACAACTTGAATTGCAAATTCAACCATCGAGCTCTATGTGTATGCCTTGCATACTAGTAAAAAATATTTTGGTGAAAGATCTTTATGAACTCATATATTGGAATCTTTTTATGACTAAATCACATCTTTTACCTTATTTCCTGTCTTTTATTCATTATCTTATATTTTTCATAATCTACTACATGATTTCCAATTGCATGTGTACTATCCATATGTTCACAGGCCGATAAAAGCTAGAAAGAATCACAAATTAAGCATGAAAACTTATAAAATTATTGACCATCCCCTATTTCACATAAAATGTTGGGTATGAATTCTCTTGAAGATCTAGGTAACTCATTTATGTCACAATCCTCAAAACAAACTTAGAACGGAAAAATACACACATATGCCTAAAAATATCAAAATGGTTAAAAAATTCAATATGTATCATACAACAACAAGTTTTGAGTGTGTGATTTATCTTCACATAATAAAATTTATCCATCTCAAAAAATCTTTGACTAATTTGAATTTGAGAACACACACCCATAAATTTTACAAAAAAATGTGTTTGAGTTGAGTCCAAAAAATGTTTTGCATGTGGATCGTGGTTTTTGCTACCAATCCCCCTTCTTACAACATCTTATTGATTTGGAGAAGCACATGTGTTATTTATCAAAAAATCTTCAATCATTTCAAAGGTTCACTAGTTTCTTTTATCCTTTGATTGTAGTCTATTGCTAAATGTCCATAACTCTTTTTGTTTTGGATCTTACACTCTCTCATGCCTTACCATGGATCTCCTTAGAGTACCTCTACTAATTTTCAACGTATTTCTTTTCTTTATCACAATTCGATATTTCTTCATTTTGGTACTTACTATTATTGATGTAGTATGTGTCCTGTGATATTATTATCTTTGGTGCCTAATTTATAACTCACTTTTCCATATGCACTTGTTAGGTACTTTACAATTCTTTTTTCATTTGACTCATCCATCATTCTTAGTCAAAGAATATTCATGATGGGCCTAAATTTTGAATTCCTCATCATTTTAATAAATAATTGGCATTGACCCATCACATTTAATTCTTCAAAGAATAATCTCCACCTATGGTTAACTTTTCCTTGACAAGTACCCTTGCTAATCTTGTTAGAAATTGATTTCAAAATGTTAGTATCAATATTAATCAAATATGTCTTCTAAAATAAATTCTAGAAGGCGCTATAATATCTTCTATTTCTCT